>JAULJZ010088276.1:0-12382 GCA_032270985.1 Heliamphora pulchella
TAAATATTTTCATGCCTATGACCTTAAAAAATAACTTTGTTGTCAATTGAGTCTTCAATAACATACTTAGCATGATTAAAGACAACCTTGTGACCTTTGTCACAAAGTTAGTTTATACTAATAAGGTTATGTTTCAAACCATCAACAAGCACAATATTTTCAATAGAAGGGGAAAGAATTTTATCAATACAACTAATTTCTATGATTTTTCCCTTACTATTATCACCAAATATCACAAATTCACCATATTTAGGCTTGAGGGATGCAAACTGTAGGGACCTGGTCCCTTTTAATTTTGAAAACTTATCTAAAAGTTGTTTTGAGACCTCTAGTGGAATTGAAAAAGTGCTAATTTGGAGTGAGAATTAAAACTTTAATCATGTAATGATGGATGATGAGTTTAGTAGTGCATGGGAACGTCGTTGTGAGGTGTTTGACTTATGTTTCGGTTCAATTTTGACATCTTTTGTTCGCATCGTCATCTAGTGCTGGCTGCTTGAGCGGTGGGGAGCTCGCTCGAGCGAACAAGTGGCAGAGAGTTCGGATAAGTAGGGACCGCTCGAGCGGTGTTGGCGAAAAGCTTATAACTGCGTGTCTTAACATTTCATTCCCATTCTTTTCTCTCCTCTCTCTCTCTCTAAAACCAGAACATGTGACCTAGGGTTAGGTCTTGAAGATCCATAGAGCCTTTCTTATTCTATTGGGGTAGATTTCTTATGGTTCCTCCGAGTGAGCAACAGTTGAAGAGTGTGGATGTGCATTTGGAGCTTCTCTGTAGCCCCGCAATTGGGGTTTTAAGGATTTGGAGCTTGTTAGAGGCTCGATTCATGTTTGTAGAACATTCTAAAGGTAGGATCTAAGACTAATCTTAATCAATGTATATATATGAGTTGTATTTTTGTTGGATTTGCTTAAAATCATGAAAAATTTATGTTTTTGAAACCTTAGATAGGTGAGAAATGTTTTAGCATGTTATTTATGGGCTTTAAGCATGATTTGTGTGAAATCCATCTTGTGATTTTTGTTAGAAATGATTTGACTTGAAAAAAGAGAAACTAGGGTTTAGTTTGGGCCAAATTAATGAAAATTTGGGGGTTTTTGGGTTGGAGACCTAGATGACGAAATTGATTGAGACTTTGGACAAATTGAGGTTATGTTAACCTAGTCATGTATAAATTTTATAAACTTGCAAAGATGTATAAAAACGGAGGACGATGGGTTGGGGATTTTGTGTAATTTCAATGAATTATTGAATACAAATCATATGAGATGTTAATTTAGGGGTTTGACCCGTGTTATTCAAATAAATGAATCATAAGAACATTTGATAGGTTCAAGCATAAAAAATTATATGATGATTAATTGGGGTTTGGATTAATTAAACCCGAATGTAAAGTGAATGAGAACCAAAGTGTGTGTTTAATAGCTTAACCCTAAGTGTGTTGGGTATTGACGAGAGGAACCATGTTTAGATTGGACTCGTGTTGATTTTAATGTAAATGAACTAATTAAGGTACTGTATGATTTGACTGGATAATTAAGTTTGGGCATGAGTTGCCCTTCGGTGAAAAGACCAAAAACTTGCGCAATATAAGGTAGGCTATTCCTTCGGGTTAGTCTCTGTGTCAGGCTATAGAATGGATATTTATCCATTGGGCCTCGCGTGACCCAGTTGTGATAACTAGGCCAGAGCTATAGGTGTTGTCTGGGTTTGAAAAATCTTGGTTAATGGTTGAGAGTAATTGAAAGTATGAGAACTGTGAATGTATTTGGATTTGCAAAGCCTTAATTGAATGATTAGAAATTGTGGTAAATGTGGAAGGTAATTGGAAATGTGAAGCATCGAGCAGTTTGAAAATAATAAGGAAGTGAAAGGGGTAAAACTATGATGTTGTGTTTAAATGGAATTGATTTGATTATAAAAATTAGGTTATGTGGATGAAGCTTTGTTTGAAAATGAACTTAGTTTTTGGATAAAAATACGTGGTGCATCTCACATATCCATTCTCGCATGTTATGCATTCGTTCATCTTCCTACGAGCTTCGGCTCATGTTGTTCAAATACATTTCAGGTGATAAAGAGGAGCATGTGATCAAATGAGAAGAACGGTTGTGGTGGCGCCTTGTGTTTTTTTTTGTTAGAGTTGGTTATTGTCATTGTAATTAATTTGTTATTATTGAGAATTGTATTTGGGGTTGGTGGAATTCGTTTGTAAGGCCCTAAGGCCATAGCTTCATGATTTGTATGCATGTGAATTACACGAGCGTAAAGGCTTGTGATTTTGGTTGTTGTTCTTATGGTTAGGGGGTTGTGTTCGGAAACTGTATTTAGTGAGCATGAGGGTGTGTGCCTGGGTGAAGTTGAGATGTGAGTGGTATCCAATCTTTTGCGAGACGACGTAGTCGCTTTAGTATCTCCCTTGCAAGTGCTAAGTGCATAAAATTTGAGAAACTGTGATAGGAGTTGATGGTGTGGTTAACCCAGTTGCTTAAATGACGTTTCACGAGTAATGTTCCTTAAAGGAATAAAAGTTGTTTATGTTTGAATCTGTGGTGTAGAGGCGGTTATGTTAATGTGAAAATGTGAAATGTGGAGTGGTAAAATTCAGCAATATACCATAATAGTTTGAGTGGCCTTGGGTCGGTAGGCAAAATTCGTGGATCAAAATGGGTATGTAATCCTTTTTATACACGGAATGCAGAAGTGTGGATAATATTCGTGTAATCATGGGAGTCATGGGTAACTCTGGGTGAGAAATCTTAGTTTTGACCTTCTTCGATTGAGTGTTTTACGTTTTCTTTCCTAAGCGTTCCTGAGCCTTGAGCTTGAGACGGTAGTGTGGTTGTTGTTTACTCATTGAGAGTCGTGTTAGCGCAATGCAATCTTGTAAGGAGAAGCCTTGGAATGATGCGTATGGGTAGTGTTATGCCATTACGGATATTCGGTGATGGATTTGTAAACGTGCGAGACGTGTCGTTCGGGGTGTAAAGAGGTTAAGGGTAGTCGATGTGTATGGACGGGGTTTGAACTTGAGAACTGAGTAGGACAAGTGGTATGATTGTCGTGATTAGGATCGACAACATTTGTATGATGGTAGCCGATGTTAACCTAAGGACATATGGATAGTGTTTTCCTAAATTGAGTACTTAATTGGTACTTGGGATGTAATGGCATTGACTGAGAACTTCTGGTCGACCTTTTCTTTTCTCTGGGCAGAGAAGGAGCTATCCTGTGGACGGTTCTCATGTGTGAGCTGTTTATTACTTGTTGGATGTGAATGTCGGGGCCTTTAATTAATTCTTGATTTGACTATTTTTTTTGAGAAGGTGAAAATCTTCGTGGACCTTATACCCTTGTTGTGGTCCTTTGGGCGGTGCCTTGTGAGCTCATACCATCGTGATCGGGCGATTGTAGGACTGATTCCTTGTGATTTCCTGGGGAGGTTTGGTCACTCTACCCTGTGAATATGAGTGTTTGGGTTTGTATGGGAATGTTGACATTCTTAGCTCTGCTCAAAATGAGATTCCAGCTGAAGTTTTGATGACCGTGTCGTTCACCTTGTGTGGCCTTGGTAGCTTAGTATCGATCTTAGTTTGTGTTTTGTTGATGTTTGGAGCTGCTCAGTTTTCTTAGAGTTGGTGGATACAAGTTATAGATGATCCAATAGTGATTATCAAGAAAATGTGGTAAAGGTGTGAGTCACAAAAAATTTGGTATTGAAAAGCCGTCGTCAGTATGACCTGTCTGAGCCAACATATTTGTCTAGTTCGAAATGGAATGATTTTATCCGTATAGGGGAAGAATTTTCTCGTAAGAATGCTTAGGTCCAATTGATGAAAAGTTGAGAAGGTTTGTGATATTTCGGCGATGTCGCGTGATAACTTAATGTCGATACGTCGAAGAAGTATGAGTACGAACGCTGGAATAGCAAAAGAATGGTATGTGAATCAAGTGGGGTGGTCCTTTTATGGTCAGCTTTGGGTGGATTGAGTGTCTTGAGGAGTTACATGTAAGATGATGCCGTTTAGTACAAGAGGCGGGTCTTAGTTGGTTACTTGATGGGAAAAGTATGAATAAGTTGAGTGGCGTCATTGAGTGATCAGAGAATCATGCGTTGTTACTATCAAATGGAGGATTGTTGTACATGTGGTACGGATGTAAAAGAAAGAGACAAGTGTATATGCATGTACTGACAAATGGTATGATTGGTAATTGTCTGAAGTTCAATGACTGATTAAGTGTGTGATGTTACGGATTCGAAGGACCGATATATGCATTATGAGTGTGGATAAAGGTCAAATGGGATTCATTGTGATCGATTAGGGGTTGAACAGTTGACTGAGGGTTAGTGGTTTAATGATGAAACGTGGGGATACGTGTGTGCGTTGTGTCGTGACGGGTAATGTGACTGGATATGGGTGGATAAGTATGTCCCTATGGAATATTTTGCAAGTGTGGCGTAGCTGACCCAAGTGACTTCTTAAGTTCTTTTGACCATATTTATCTTAATGGCTAGGATGCCAGGGTGCTAATCCTAATTGTATGGAATCTTAACCTTGACGATGATGTGAGACCTAGTATTTTCGCGAGACAATAGTTGTGGTTTGTGAGTCGAGGAATTGATCGAGGGTTAGTTAGGGTGAAGGTGTGGAAGGAATGTTTGCAAATCGTGAGAAGAAACATGTTCTTTGGAGTTTTCAATGATCCGAGTGAGTTTCTTTCTCTGGAACCAGATGCTTGTTGTTTCTACTCGGGAATGAGCATCTCATCAACTTAAGTGATAGTGTTTCTGACACATGTGGAAGGATGATGTGGCTTGGAGTTTTGTAGCCATTAGTTAACTGTAAAGGCTTGAACAAGATGTTGAGTATGTGCAATGTCAGAGTTTGACGACGTGTGTTTGTCCTTATGGGAGTAGTCCACTTTGGGCGTTTTGGTATGGGAATGACCTAGTTTGTGGCAGTTCGGACGAGATTACAGTCTTGACAAACATAAGTGGAATGTTTTTGAAACTAGTTTCGATTGTGGATTAATTCCGTGCTATACGTTTAATCGCTTGGATTGGTCACGTCCGGTGTGGGTTGTGTTTCAGTGCCTCAGTGGTGTGGGTTGGATCTCGATTCGACGACGTTAGAATAAACCTTCTATTAGTAAGACCATTTGTGCGAAGGCAATCGACATGGATGTTTATCCTTCGAAAACATGTTTGTCTAACGAGATATCACTTTTGGGGGTGTTAACATCTTTATCGTTAGACAACGCTACAAAATTCTATCAAAGATTGTTGGTGGTCGACAGAGAGACAGTTGACCTGAGTTCTAGTACTGAATATTGGGGACGCAATTTCCTATGTGGGGGAAGATGTAGGGACCCGGTCCCTTTTAATTTTGAGGATTCATCTAAAACTTGTTTTGAGACCACTAGTGGAATTGAAAAAGTGCTAATTTGGAGAGAGAATTAAAACTTTAATCATGTAATGATGGATGATGAGGATCTTAGGTTTAGTAGTGCATGGGAACATCGTTGTGAGGTATTTGACTTATGTTTCGGTTCAGTTTTGGCATCTTTTGTTCGCTTCGTCATCCAGTGCTGACCGTTCGAGCGGTGGGGAGCCCGCTCGAGTGAATAGGTGGCAAAGAGTCCGGATAAGTAGGAACTGCTCGAGTAGTGTCGGCGACTAGCTTATAAGTGTAGGTCTTAACATTTCATTTCCATTCTTTTCTCTCCTCTCTCTCTCTAAAACCAGAACATGTGACCTAGGGTTAGGTCTTGAAGATCTATGGAACCTTTCCTTGTCTTGTTGGGGTAGATTTCTTATCGTTCCTTCGAGTGAGCAACCATTTGAGAGTGTGGTTGTGCGTTGGGAGCTGCTCCATAACCGCATGATTGTGGTTTTAAGGGTTTAGAGCTTGCTAAAGGCTCGATTCATGTTGGTGGAACGTCCTAAAAATAGGATCTAAGACTAATTTTGATCAATATATGTATATGAGTTGATTTTGGTTGGATTTGCTTAAAAGCATGAAAAACTTATGGTTTTGAAACTTTAGATAGGTGAGAAATATTTTAGCATGTTATTTATGGGCTTTAAACATGATTCGGGTGAAATTTATTATAAGGACCCGGTTCTAAACCATAGGATTAGTGACGGTAAACAGATAGAATTTTAGGTCATAATAAGATTAAAATATTAACATGATCAAAACCTAAGAATCAGACCCCGAGAATCAAAAACCCTAAAATAAAAAAAGAAAGCCCTCTAATCTCGAAGATAATTAAGTTATCCCAAGAACACTCACTCAAAACTCTAAAGAGCTAAACTTACAAATGAAACTTCGAGCCCCAAACCCTTCTTAAGAAATGCTGACTTGGCCTTGTAACTTTTCAAACCCAACAATCTATATGTGTTGTCCTATTACAGCAAAATCCGACTCCGAAATTCAAAGAATAAGAAAATTAAACCCAAGCCCCAACGTGAAAACAAAATTATACTCAAAGTGTCACGCACTAAACTCCGGGTCACGTGAATCACCCAACAACAACCATACATAACACCGAACCCGATGTTATTCTCTCAAAATTAAGCGTACATGCATTTAAATAGATATCGCCCTCAAGCTTACAACACGCGGTTCCAACACCGCTAACATGTAAACATACATGGTTCAAGAAGAAACAAAAGGAAGATCATGAATCTTCCGCCCCTTCGGCACCTCCAGATCAACTAGCGTGACCGGTACCTGAAAAACATTTCCAATTCCACACCGTGAGCCAAAGCTCAGTAGAAACTAGACAAACATGAGATATAAGCTAAACATGCTAGCAGATGTAAAGTGTATGTAACGACTCGCCTGAGCCTCAAAACAGGTTTGAAAACAGTTTTCTATCACGACTCATAAGAGCCTTAAAAATAGTTTGAAAAAGGTTTTGTATACATACGAATATACTACAATGCTTTACATAAAAAGATCGACTCCTACGAGCCTCGACTCTCACGAATCACATGCAACAGTTCTACAGAAACACGGTGATATACATCCAATACAAGGATTTTCTCGAACTCTCACCGAAGGATCATAGCCCTAACTACTACATCGTTAACCGGAGTTAACCCATGCAACACTTGCAACCCTCGTGACACAAGCCACTCACACGACGCAACAGATGCATCCCATACAACGTACCACGTGCAACATACACAACACATGCCTCCTTAGGACCACTTTCATGTCCTTCAGATACCCGCACATAAAAGCATTATTAAGACCACTTTTTCGTCCATCCGATTTACACACACACGCATCTTTAGGATCACTTTTCCATCCTTCAGACTCACACACATAAAGTGTATCGTTAGGACCACATTTTTGTCCCTCCGATTTCTACGCACACAGATATGCAAGGTTTACTAGAGTTAATGTATATCGAACCCCTTTTTCGTCCCTCATTAACTAGAGCTAACACTCACCAAACCACTTTTCCGTCCACGGACCACTTTTCCATCCACAACATATCGGACCACTTTTTCGTCCGCCCATATAACCATATGCACGCACGTGCTACAAAACCAGAGTTTTAGATTCCGCAAGACCACATATCCGTCCTACAATATGCATAATTAAAAAAAAACTAGAGTTTTAAAAGCACATAACCACGTAAAACACAATGTTTCACACAACGACGCCACATAACCCGCCACGACATCACATGCCACACAACTCGACATCCACTCATCGGGACAACCCGTCCTCTTACTCGGACGACCAACAACGGAAAACCAACACTTAACCCGGAAGCTAACACCAAACCTCCCACAAAACGGTTCTCACCAAAATCCCGCCTTTAAAATGAACAATGGACCCACACATCCCGCACACAACCACTACGCACACAACTGTGCCACAACCATCAACATCTAATCGTGCCTGTCACCCCCGAGGATGACATCTAAACAAACACCCAAGGCCACGACCCGACCCCCAAAGCCACCACGCAACCAACCAAACCCCAAGAAGAATCCAATAGTATTTTAGTCGACTAATCCCATATATCAATAAACTGAATACCATTGAAAATCAATTGGAAACAAAGAATCCAACCACCAAAACACCAAAACACCAAACAACCAGCCTAGGATCCAATTGACTGGACCCCCATCCAGTCGACCCAAACACCATACTAGAATTTCACAAAAATGCCCAAATAAACTGTCCAGTCGACTGACCCCACGGTCCAGTCGACCGAACCTCAAAAACCAAGATCCAATCGATTGAAGCTCACGATCCAGTTGACTGACCTCAAGCGAAAACAGGTTCTGAGCTACGGGTTCAGCCCACCAAACCCCTAATCGAAGCCTCCAAACTCCCATCCAACACCCTTGGACATACCCACGCCAAAGCATAACACCAAAACCTCAAAAGAAACACCCGAAAAATGATTTCATCTAATCGAAATCGACGAAAAATGGTTTTTGAACCCAAAACTCAACTTTTGAACAAAATTAGATTTCATACATTTTAACCGGTAGAAATGTATATAATTACACGTAGCACCCTTATACGACATGAGAGTCTAAGATTCTACCTCAATGAGTTAAAATAAAACATAACGTCTCGATCCACGTGCAAAATCGAGTTTCGTCGGATGAACGCGTAGCCTCCGATGCGATTAACAGGGATTTGGTGTCCGATCGTCAAAAACCAAGTCCTGGGACCCTGAGAAGTTAGAGAGAAGGTAGAGCCAAAATGTCACGCCCCGAACCCCGGGGACCCATGAACTAACCCCAAACTGACCTGTATAAGAAAATTTTCAACTTAAACATTCGTTTCATTAACAGTTTGAACTCAAAATGTATTTGAAAGAAAATAAAAATTTTTGCCAAGTAACCATATCCTCTTACATATAAAATTATAAACAAATGTCTTGCGTCTTCAAGTATCCATTACTACAATAATATCATTACAGTAATCCATTTTCGGTTATGTACCAACATGGTATAGAACACAAAAGGAACATTAAAACTTTCTTCAAGCCTTTTTTCAAAATGCATTCCTTGCCCTGGTATTGCCCCCGGTCCTTAAGACTTGAAAAGGTTTGGCAAACATACGTGAGCCGAAGCTCAGAGGATATAAATTAACTCAGATGTAATGCATGATTTGTGAGGTGTGATGGGTGCATCTGAAGAAAAATATAAATTTTCACCAATTTATTATTCATTCACACACACACACCCACGCACGTCGATTTGTTCTCATTTATCCTTTCATATTATCCATATCATCATTCCATTATCCTATTTTTCACAAAAATCGTGTCACACTTTCATTACCCGGTTTATAACAAAATCTTATCACAATTAATGAACCGGTATCGGGTGTAACTTATAGAAACCCCTCTTGCACAAGTTTTCGGTCGTTCACTGCGGAGCCACTAACCCAACTTAATCCACATCAATCCATATAGTTCATTACTTGTTCATTTTCACACAAAAGAATCTAAGAGTCCAACTCACAACCAGTTCCTCTCCCAATCATTTTCACATTTTCGTTTCAACTCCAATTTCAACTTTCCCATTTCATTATCAAGTCACATTCGTTTTAGTATTCAATTTCTCTTTTCACATCAAATGCATCATAAACTCCAATACACAACCTTTCATGAATCATATTTCACATTTCTTTCATTAATCTCATAAAGCTTCCATAACACAAAATTAAATTCATTTGAAATCATGCCTTGTGAAGAAAATAGAATGCACCCATTATATGCATATATATATATATATAAACAAATTAAAATTCATGTTTTCTTTCCGAAACTTAAATTCTTAAATAATGACCATGTCACTACATAGCTCACAATTATCCATACCCATACTTGTTCTTAAAACCTTAGTTACATGTCGAAAACCAATTTTTTTTATCGCAAACACAATCAATCGGTACGATACTTGCATCCCAACCCACGTGTAGTGAAGTAGGTATATCCATAGTCTAAGGGACAAGAAATTTGATGAAAAGGCTCAACATTGATAAAAATATATTTTTTCAAAGCATTTGGCCAAAAACGGGTGAAAAATAGTTAACAAAATTTAACATACCATCACTATTTTAATCATAACTTCTTCTACAAAAAGAATTTTCTTGTGAGAGTAGTCTTGTTAGAAAGAGGACTTCTGGGGCTTCGATTTGAGGACAAAAACAACCCCATTTGGAGTCCGGATGATGGAGATATGATCAAAAAAAGTTGACCCTGCGTAGCTAGTCCGCTCGAGCGGACGTTGGGCGCTCGAGTGCTCAACTCTCTGCCAGTTGACCGCTCGAGCAGATAGGGCTCCCCTCGAGCGCGCTGGTGCCTGAGAAAAACCCAGATTTTCTCCTATTTTGAGTTTTTAACTTCAATACCCTTAAACCTTCATCAAACATGTCTCAAATATCAATTTTCATCCCGAAAACATTGGATTCAAGTTTCATAAACCCTTTTTATACAATAATTTCTCAAAATTATGGTTTATCTTTTCTCAAAAACTCAAATCTTTATGAGAATCGAACTCATCTCACACATTGCTCTGTCAACCCTTCAAATTATGCATGAAATTTACTATATTTTACTCATATAATAATTTATCAACACAAATCGACACAAACATACGAGAGAATCTAGATCCTACCTCAAATCGCCCAATAGCTTGAGATACCCCCAAGTTCTCCCTCCTAGGGTTTTGATTGTAGATATTCTTGCTTCTTTGATGCTCCATCTCCCACCTCATTGCTCCAAAGCTTGATTTTCATTCTCGATTGCTCTCGATCTAGCTTCAATCCTTCAATTTTCATGGTGGAGGGTTAGGTTTTTAGGTGGAACATGGGTTTCTCTCTCTAAAAAGAAGAAGAGGAGAGGAGGATGAGAAGAGAAATGTGAGAGGGGTGTCTCATGTGGCTGGAGGGCTCCCTCTCTCTCTCTCTTTCTCTCTCTTTCTGTCTCTGTCTCTGTCTCTCTCTCTCTCTCTCTCTCTCTCTATATATATATATATATACTCCCAACCTTTCTTTAATGTTCTAGAATTCTCTAAGCATTTCCTCGTAGTCCACTCGAGTGGACCCCCACCGCTCGAGCGGTGACCCCCGAACTGAATTCTGTGAATTTTTCCAAAACTTAACTCAAACTTCAAACCTTACTCATATCTAAATATTTGAATTACTCCATTAACTTAGCCATACCAACACCATTCATCTTCATGTATCTCTACTTCACTTTCTCATATCGTTAAGTCAACTGTTGACGAGCAAAATTTTATGGTACCCACGCCCAAATTTAATTTTTTTTCTTCTCTTGCTGAAAATATAAAAGAATAAAATAAACAAGTACCAGGTTCTTACACAAAAGAGGAAACTTAGTCGAGAAGTTTTAAAAATATTTTTTGAATATATCTAACGCCAGATATTTATAGACTCTCTAGAAAATATTTTTTTTTGAAACACACATCACAATGCCAACGGCCCCGGGAACCAACCCCATATGCATATCTAAACCTAATTATGCATAAAAATGCATATAAAACATGCTATCACGTAAATGAAAAATATGCGTCGAAAAACGCCGAAATAAAAACGAGCCAGGGTCTCACACAAAGGCCAAAACCCCGTGACTTCTAATAATCACACTTCGACCCCAAGTCTTTAAGATAACTATACTTTCAGTCTAAGATACCAAAGTTCATAGCAAGTTATCAATGCTGTAAGAAGACACTTAAGTTCTCATCCAGATTACACCCAAAAGTTCCTAAAACTCTTGTATCAATAATTACATACTAGTTCTTCACATCTTTAAAATTTTACAAAAGTTTCTGGGATATTTCTCACCTATAATTCTCTACACCCAAAATTAATATATATATATATATATATATATATATATATATGCTAAATACATATATGTCATGTGTGTGAGACCATCTAGGAGTATGTGACAACTTTATTCTAATAAGATAAAATACAATATCTCAAATAAAATCAAATAAAATTTTAACTTTCAAGAAAAGATAATTATATTTTCAAGACTTGCAAAAAATATAATAATAATAATAAGGGATAATTACACTTATCTCCCCAAAGATTTAAGTTTATTACAGGAACCTCCCATGTGGTCTCTGAAATTATACTAACCTCCCATAAGATTTAATTTTAACATCAATTCCACCTCAACTGTTAAAATTTCTGTTGAAATTTAACGGAAACCGCTCCTCCCACCCCAAAACCATCCTTCCCACCCCAAAACCACTCTTCCCAAAATTTTAACGGAAGGTGCGGTTGATGTTAAAATTAAACTTCAGGGGAGGTTAGTGTAATTTCAGAGACCACAGGGAAGGTCCCTGTAATAAGCTTAAAT
>JAULJZ010088287.1:0-12381 GCA_032270985.1 Heliamphora pulchella
TCTGCCACACCGACAAAGGTAACAACTATAGACTCTCGTCCATTACCCTAGACCCACAGGCTTAGTAATGACAAGTTTTATACGAAGTCACGACAACGACGCCATTAACAGAGGCAACCGAACCACTCAATTTACGGGAACTAGCCCAAAACCCCCAATTTAATTTCAATATATGGGCCCCTTAACCCCAAAACCCCTAATTTTCATGGTTTAAACTCAATTTCATACCCTAGCCCATCATTTTTCAAATCCAACCGTATTCAACAACAACGTGAAGAAAGGACGATGTTAAGTCACCCATAAATCTATGATTTAACCTTCATTAACATCAAACCCTAACATGGGGATTCGCAAAGTCCAAAACGCGCGACTACAAAGGAGCATCCAATGAACATCTATGCTCTCCAATGGTAGCTGGCTCAAATAAGTGGCAAGATCTCGACGCCCAACGAATATGGAAAGCTCCAAGGAGCTCGAAAGGCCAAACCCTAGATCACCCCCTCAGCTTTAGAGAGAGAGAGAGCAGAGAAGAAAGAATGAGAAAACCAACCCAAAATTCGTAACTTATAGCCTCTGTCCGACACAGACCGCTCGTTGGTCTCAATCGGTCTTAGGATCGCTCGATCAGTCTCCGTGACTACACTATTAGCCTGAATTTAAACGAATATATCTCCTTCATCTGAACTCCAAATAGGGTCGTTCTTGTGCTTAAACAGAAGCCCCAAAAGTCTACTTTCCAATGGTTTAAGCCTTATACCATGATTCATTTTTTACAAAACGTTATGACCAAATTAGTAAAGGTATGTCACTTTTTTTCAGACACATTACACATTTTTGTCCGGACATTCCTTAGAACCTCATATTCTTTCCCAAATATATCTTTCATGTGTATCCAAGCTCAAAACACCCACCTAAAACATCACCAAGATCAAGTTTTAATTCCCACTCCCATCAATACTTAATCATTTAAAAAAAAATAAAACAGATCGAGGTCTCACAATAGAAAACGAAAGACCATTCAATAAGATGAACAATAGTCAGTTATCATCGGCAAACAAAAATACTTAAGTACAAAAAAGCGTTATAGAAATAAATAATCTAGAGCACTATATAAAGTTATTAGATAAAATTGTAGTAAATAGACTGTCACGCCCCCAAACCCAAGGGACGTGAACCTCACAAGACAACCCAACTTTGTTGACTAAATGATGGAAACCTTACATGCATACATATATAATCCAACTCTCAGTTAGAACTTTCTTTAAAGCTAACTATTGAACTTAGTCTATTTTAAAAGTTATCATTTTTCCAAACGTCCAAATATTCCAAGTGTAAAAAAAATTAAACATTTCGGCAGAGTTTCCTCTATTTTTTTACTATCCCAAGTTATCTGAAAACCAGTCAAACTCAGATATCACAATATACTCAGGCTCGGCCTGGATTTCTGTGAGACCCCAACCCATTTCTTTTTTTTTTAAATGTTTAAGTGCTGATGGTGTTGGAGTTAACACTTGACCTTGGTAATGTTTTAGGTGCACATTTGAGCTTATGCGTGGACACCGAAAAAGTTTTATGAAATTCCAGTGGCAATTCAGTTGACTGAGGATGGCAATTCAATCCACCGACTGGGCAGTATGGTGGTTAAGTCGATTGACTTGGAGGGTTCAGTTGATTGACCTATGGCGGAGGAATGTTTTTAAGATTCCAGTAGCTTTTCAGTCGACTGATGTGGTGGATTCAGTTGACTGGATTCCTGTACGAGGCTGAGACAATATATATCAAGCTCTTAGAAGATATTTTAAAATCTTAGCTTCATGAGTAAGTTTCCTTTTGCTCTACCTTCTCTTTAGTTTTTTATGGGCCTGGGGCTTAATTTTCAGTGATAAGACAGTGGATCCTTGGTATCTGTGCTGAGGGCTTCGCATCGATTTGGACAGAATCTCATTTTGTCAAGGTTTATTTTTCGAGGCGTTGAGCTTTTGGCTTAACGAGGTAGGATCCTAGATTATATTATCTTTAAAAGGTGCTATATGCAGTTATACGCTTTTTTAGAGGTTAAAAATGCTTTAAATGTTGTATTTTTATGTTTAAACCATGTTGTTTAGATAAAAAACATGTTTTTCACTTTTCTTGGTTTATTACATGATATGGACTTGTGGATGTCCGTGACTTTCAAAAGGTAGTTTTGAAAATGGAGGATTTATGAAAATCTTGAAAACTGTGTTTTGGAAGTTTTGAGCTAACCCTCGGGGTTAAGTCTCAGTTTTGAAACGTTTTGATAGAAACGAGAGAAATATTTTTCAAAATATTTTTGATTGATCTCCATGATTGATAGATAATGTGGTGGTTAGCCATTGGATCTTTATACGTGTTTAATATATAATTGTGAAAATATTTTCGTAGTCGAGCTACGGGTTGGTTTTAAATGATTCCTTAGATGTGCCAAGATAGCGGGTGTATTGGGCATGAGTTACTCCTCGGTGGAAGTTTGAAAAATTGAACAGAAAGGTGCTTCATGCCTTCAGGTTAATCCTCGTAAACGAAGTGGTGGGTGCTTTGTCCCCCTCGGGTTTTGATCCGGTAAACTAAGTGGTGTATGTTATTATGACTCTATATAGAACTTGTCATTACCTAGTAGGTCTTAAACGACTCAGGACTTAGGTATTGGACAGGGGTCTATAGTTGTTACCTCTGTCCCTGATGTGACGGAGTCGGTACATAGGAATCATATCTCAGTGGTGTGGTCTGAGTGGAAAATAACATTTTGGTTACTATTTTTCTTTAACTGTGAAACGTTATTTACATTATTGAAATGCCTGATTTTAAGGATGAAAAATCTTTTCGAGGCCCGTTTGAGTCTAATGGAAAACTTGGGATTTTATGAAATAAAATCGTTTTGAGGCTCATGTGGTTGAGTTAACTTTACGCTATGTGATTGCATATCTAGATTTACTGCAATATAGTCTTTTTTATTGGGCTTTGGCTCATGTTATGGGATTTATAAAACCCTTTTCAGGTGAATATGGTCCTGTAGGTTGACCTTGAGGTGCCTGGAGGTGGTTGATGACAACACTCTGATATTTTTATCTTTGTTAGGTAGTTTATACCTTTGTATATAAATCATGTTTGGATGTAACATGTTTTATATTTGAAAGCATGCGTAATGTAATTCTTGTGGTCGTGGAGCCGATGTATGCATGATTTATTATTTTCGAGAGAAACCTTGGGTTTGTTGTATTACGGTTTTCATTGGTTGGTGCAACAGTTTACAAAAGGTGTTTTCAAATGGTTTATGCTTCATTTAAACTCTTGTACTTCGAGAATGATTTTGGAACGACCTATGCTTCTTTTAAAAAGAAAAGATTTTCTTATCCAAAAATATATATTTTATTTTAAGGCTTGGCTTTTGGGGCCGTAATTGTAGTCTCTTGGGATACTCTTTTAAATCAAGTAAACCCTCGGTAGTGCATTTTACAAAGGTTTTAGCCTCATTTTGACTTCATGGTTTTTTATTCATTTGTGTTTGGATAGTTTTGGTGGTTATTCATAGGCTTTTCGCGTGACCCAGAGTTTGGGGTATGATAACTTGGTATCAGAGCTCTGGGTTTGAATACCTAAGAGCAGTGTGAAGGTGGTGCATCATCTTGTGAGGAAAAATGTGTGTGTGCTTGGTTGCCTGTGTTCATGTTTAAGTGTGTTGATAACATGAGCATGTTAGCTTGTTGAGCATGATAGCTTGTAGAGTATGTGGATGTCATGTATATGTGAGTATGAAGGTTGGACCTCAGGACTGTTTAGTCTTGCCTTCGGGTATTTGGATTAATGAACTTGGAAGCCAAGTTAGAAACGTGTGTAGCTGACGTGCTTTTTAGCATGGAATCTAAGTAGGTTATTCAAAGTGACACGTCAATCTTGTCGGTTCTCCTTGGTATGTGTGATGTGTTTGCATAATTATTTTGGCTGTGTGTTAGCATGATTATGTGGTACGTGTTAAAAATATCATGATAGGTTGTTGTGTTCAATATTTTCTTTATATATGAACTGTATACCCTTGGAGACGATAAGACCGTGGTTTGGGTCTTGGATATGCGACTCGGTTGCAGTGATTGCTAAAAGGTAAGGTTATGGGTTGAACATCGATCGCTTAGCATGTTGTGGAGCTCGTCGGTGAGTTGGGTTTAGTCGGGTGAGGATGGCTTAGTGTGAGCAGAGTTAGCTCGGGTGCAGTTGAGGCATGATTAGTGGCTTGGTTTGGGTAGTTGGCTCCTCTTATAAGAATATTACCGGAAGTTGTAGTTGTGTTTTGGATAGCCTTGTGAGTAGAGGAGATAGAGTATCAGAGACCCTGGGAAATCAGTTGCAATGACTAGATTTGTGGATAGTGGTAATCCTTTTCGATTAAGGTTTGGTGTACGTGGTTTTGGCCATGTGATGGATTAGTACGTCGTGAGCTATGTCATGAGCCGTGTACTTAGGATGGGGTATAGACGGGAACATAGTAGATGAAAGCGTGGTAATCCTTGGCCGGGTGTATGTTGAGCTAGCTGAACGTGAGTGGTTCTAGGGGAATTTCCCTGCTCACTGGATGTCGTTAGAAGTCAGAGTAGTGTCTGATGATGACTTGGACATTGTATACCTTATTGAGGTTAGAGAATTGAGTTACGAGTGAGTAAGCTCGAGGATATGGGGACGAGTATGAGTTGCAGATATGCTAGGATGACAATAAGTCGTGGTTGTGTTGGAATGTGTAAGGGTTCAGGTTACGATTCTAACATGTGATGAGTATCAATTTTGTGGGATTCCTACGAGAATGTAGGTCCGTGGTTTGGTCATTATCTTCATGATTAGGTGTTCGTGTTTGGGAACTGTGCTGGGTACGTGAGGTTTGAAAGGATCGTAGAAGGGTTCGATAGTGTGGTTAACTCAGTGCTGTGACGATGTATCCTGAGTGTGATATATCTTGAGGTTGTTTGTGTTCGACCTTAGGTTCAGAGGTGGGTATGTTGTTTGCCCATGGGAACAAAATGTATAGTAATAAGGTTCAGCAATGTACCGTGTGGTTTGGCTAGCCTAAGGTGATAGGTGAGAAATTATAGGTTACGGAGCCTGTGATCGATGTGTGCTTTGAGAGCGGAAGTGCGGAGGTGTTTGCATGGTTGTGGGAGTTATTAGTAACTTTGGATGAAAGGTTTCAGGATTGGGTTTCCTTTGTTCAATGCCGTGCACTTTATATGTGAGTTGCTTGGATAGTGGGCTCGAGGCCGTGATGTGGCTGTGGTTTGCCTAGCAAGAGTTAGATTGTGTAGCGCAACCTTACAAAGTGAGGTCTCAGCGCGATGGGCATGTTGACGTGTGTCTCCGTGTATGGCTGTTGATGAGCTTGTAGTCTTATGGGATGTATTGTATAAGGTATGAGGATTGATGGTGTTCATATGAGAGCATGGTGTAGTGGATGATCTGAGTATCGTGATCGGAGTTGATAGCAGTTGTTTGACTATGGTCTTGGTGGCCTCAAGGTAAGGTTTACAGGGTTCTTTGGGGGCCAAGTGTTGATGTGTACTTGGAGTACGCTGAGATTAGGTCATGGTTTCTTGTTGGCCCTTTTTTTTTCTCTAGATGGAGAGAGAGTTTCCTTGTAGATGGTCATCTAATACGAGCTCTTTCATCTTGGTTGGATGTAGATATCGGGATCATGATCGATTCAGATTTGGTTGTGTTTTGAGATTGTGAAAATCTCTGTGGATTTTGTATTTGTGTTATGATCCTTGGAGCAGTGCCTCAGGACTTATATTGCCATGATTAGGTGGTTGTAAGATTAATTCTTCGTGGTTTTAATGTGTGGTTCATAGCTACGTGCTTTCTTGGATGTTGAGCGTCTGTGTGTGACCTGGGATCTGACTACTCCCGCGATTGGGGACTGTAAAGGGAATACCGTAAAAGAGTGCGTATGAGTGGGGCAAACATGGTAGATCGTGGTAACCTAGTTAGAGTATGGCTTATTATGTATGATGGTTGAACCATTTAGGTTTTGTTCCTCGTGAGGTCAGGTTGGTAGATCAGGAATGCTTGTGTTTGTCCTTGTTGACGAGGGAGTAAGTGTTAATACATAGAGTTCTTTTCTACAGTGATCAACTAGAAATCGTTAACCATTGTGTATAGCTTGTTCTAGATTATGTGGGTATGGTTGTACTTCTAGCTCTTGGCAGAGTGAGAATTTTATCAGAACTGTGCGGCTTTGATATTCGTATGGTGGTTTCTGATAGACTTTTGTGCATCTAAATTTGGGTTCATTTGGGACATTGAACTGTTCAAAGTTGTTAGAGTCAAGGAGTGATCATTGACTGTGGTAAGTGTTGTGCTTTGGCGTAACCATTTGTTTGGATGGTGATCCCGAGAGTATGATAAGGTATGAGTCAGGAAGGAGTTGATTTTTGAGAAATCTTGGTCAGTGTGGCCCGTATGGACCGACGCGATTGTTTGATTTGGAACGGAAGAACCGTGATGAGTTCTGCATAAGAAGAAATTGCTAAGTGCAAGACACATGTCTTGGTTTGTTACATGGCAGACAAGTCTTGGGTTCAAGTATTCTACTATTGTTGACTCAAGGGGTTGATGTATGCGTTATGAGTTAGAGTTGATGTCGGATGACGGTCATCATATTTGCTTTGTTGAATGACGGTGAACATGCTTGATTCGAGGTTGGTCTATAGCCTTGGTATTAGTGATTTGATAGCGAGATATTGAGTTGTGTAGTGATGTGCAGTTACATGGGAGACATGGTTCGGTTGTGTAGGTTATTAGATACCTATGAGATGTTCTGTCTGCGTGACATGTCTGCTTAAGTGACTCATTAGGGTCAGGTGACTTTGTGGCTGTGATGCCGGATTGGTTTTCGATTGTGTGGAACCTTGTCTGGGACAATGGTGTGTCACCTAGTATTTCTCTAGGGTGAGAATTGTGGTTCGTAATGGAAGATCGAATAGAGGATGAAGGTTTAGATGAAATGCATTCTTTGGTATTCTAGGTGAGTTAAGTGAGCATCTCTCTGGAGTTGGATGTTTGTGTTGTTTCTCGTGGATCGGCGTCATGTTAGCTTCGTGATGGCATTGTTAGCATCAGCGGGGTAATGATGTGGTATTAAAGTCGGTGGTCATTTGGTGATCGTCAGAACTTGAGTAAAGTCTGGGTATGGAGCATGTCACTTCGTGTGACCGATGTCAGGATTTAACACCGTGTGTATGGACTCATGGAGTTAGTCCTTGGTGTATATTGTGAGGTGCGATTGAGTCAGTATGTGGCAGTAAGAACAAGGGTGGTAGTAAGAACAAGGGTGGTAGTCTATATGTTCTGGTGTAGAGAGTGTTTGGGATCAAGTCCCATGGTGGATTGGTTTCATGTTACGCGCTCATCGCTGGGGTGGTTTGTGTTCGATGAGAGTTATGTTTTGAGGTGTTGGGAGTATGAGTTGGATCTTGATCCAATATTTTATGGATGTCTCACGAATGACAGTGATGTTAGTAGGACTTGCACATACGGGCAGTTTATGTGAAGATCGATCCCTCAAAGTCATGTTTACATCTTGTGACGACAGGTTTTGGGGTTTCAGTTGCTAAAGCATTTCTGCTGTTGTGCGATGTTGCTAGGTTTGCATCAGAGATTGTTGATGGTTAATGGGCTGGTGTTTGGCTTTAGTTTCAGTGCTGCATTTCGGGGACGAAATTCCTTTAAGAGGAGAAGAGTTGTGAGACCCCGACCCATTTCTTTTTTCTTGAAATGTTTAAGTGTTGATGGTGTTGGAGTTAACACTTGACCTTGATGATGTTTTAGGTGCACATTTGAGCTTATGCATGGATACTAGAAAAGTTTCGTGAAATTCTAGTAGCGATTCAGTCGACTGAGGGTGGCAATTCAATCGATTGACTGGGCAGTATGGTGGTTCTGTCGACTGACTTGAAGGGTTCAGTCGACTGACCTGTGGCAGTGAAAAGTTTTTGTGATTCCAATAGCTTTTCAGTCGACTGATGTGGTGGATCCAGTCGACTGGATACCTGTACGGGATTAAGACTATAAATATCAAGCTCTTGGAAGATATTTTAAAATCTTAGCTTCATGAGTAAGTTTCCTTTTGCTCTGCCTTCTCTCTAGTTCTTTATGGGCTCGGGACTCGATTTTCAGCGATCAGATAGTGGATCCTTGGTATCTATACCGGGGGCTTCGCATCTATTTGGATGGAATCTCATTTCGTCAAGGTTCATTTTTTGAGGCATCGAGCTTTTGGCTCAACGAGGTAGGATCCTAGACTATGTTGTCTTTAAAGGGTGCTACGTGCAGTTATACGCTATTCTACCGGTTGAAAATGCTTTAAATGTTGTATTTTTATGTTTAAACCTTGTTGTTCAAATAAAAAGCATATTTTTTGCTTTTTCTTGGTTTATTACATGATATAAACTTGTGGATGTCCATGGTTTTCAAATGGTGGTTTCAAAAATAGAGGATTTATGAAAATCTTAAAAATCGTGTTTTGGAGGTTTGTAGCTAACAGTCAGGGTTAAGTCTTAGTTTTGAAACGTTTTTATAGAAACGGGGGAAATATTTTTGAAAATATTTTTGATTGATCTCCATGATTGATGGATGATGTGGCGGTTGGCCATTGGATCTTTATACATGTTTAATGTATAATTGTGAAAATGTTTTTATAGTTGAGCTACAGGTTGGTTTTAAATGATTCTTTAGATGTGCTGAGATAGCGAGCGTATTGGGCACGAGCTGCTCCTTGGTGGAAGTTCGAAAACTTGCGCAGAAAGGTGCTTCATGCCTTCGGGTTAATTCCTATAAACGAAGTGGTGGGTGCTTTGGTCCCTCAGGTTTTGGGCCCGTAAATTCAGTGGTTTACATTGTTGTGACTCCGTATAGAACTTGTCATTACCTAGCAGATCTTAAATGACTCAAGACTTAGGTAATGGACAGGAGTCTATAGTTGTTATCTCTGTCCCTGATGTGACGGAGTCGGTACATAGGAACCATTTCTCGACGGTGTGGTCCTAGTGGAAAATAACATTTTGATTATAATTTTTCTTTAACTGTGAAACGTTATTTGCATTGTTGAAATGCCTGGTTTTAAGGATGGAAAACCTTTTCGAGGCCCATGTGAGTCTGATGGAAAACTTGAGGTTTTATGAAGTAAAATTGTTTTGAGGCTCATGTGGTTGAGTCAACTTTATGCTATATGATTGCATCTCTTACTTTATTGCATTATAGTCTATTTCTATTGGGCTTCGACTTGTGTTGTGGGATTTGTAAAACCTTTTTCAGGTGAAGATGGTCCTGTAGGTTGACCTTGAGGTGCCCGGAGGTGGTTGATAACAAGACTCTAATGTTTTTGTCTTTGTTAGGTGGTTTATACCTTTGTATATGAATCATGTTTGGGTGTAACATGGTTTGTATTTGAAAGCATGCGTAATGTAATTCTTACGGCCGTGGAGCCGATGTATGCAAGATTTATTATTTTCAGAAGAAACCATGGGTTTTTTGTATTACGATTTTCGTTGGTTGGTGCAACGGTTTACAAAATGGGTTTTCAAATGGTTTATGCTTAATTCAAACTCTTGTGCTTCGAGGGAGATTTTGGAATGGCCTATGTTTCTTTGAAGAAGAAAAGATTTTCTTATCTAAAAATATGTATTTTAATTTAAAGGCTTGGCTTTTGGGGTCGTAACCGTAGTCTCTTGGGCTACTCTTTTAAATTAAATAAACCCTCGACAGTGCATTTTACAAAGGTTTTAGCCTCGTTTTAGCTTCATGGTTTTTCATCCGTTTGTGTTTGGGTGGTTTTGGTGGTTATTCGTAGGCTTTTCGCGTGACCTAGAGTTTGGGGCGTGACAACTTGGTATCAGAGCTCTAGGTTCAAATACCTAAGTGCCGTGGGAAGAGGGTGTATCACCTTATGAGAAAAAATGTGTGTGTGCTTGGTTGCCTATGTTCATGTTTAAGTGTGTTGATAACATGAGCATGTTAGCTTGTTGAGCATGATAGCTTGTGGAGTATGTGGATGTCGTGTGTATGTGAGTATGGAGATTGGACCTTAGGATTGATTAGTCTTACCTTTGGGTATTTGGATTAACGAACTTGGAAGCCAAGTTAGAAACACGTGTAGCTGACGTGCTTTCTAGCAAGGAATCTAAGTAGGTTATCTGAAGTGATGCGTCATTCTTGTCGGTTCTCCTTGGTATATGTGATGGGTTGCGTAATCATTTTAGATGTGTGTTAGCATGATTATGTGGTACGTGTTAGAATTAACATGATAGGTTGTTGTGTTCTATATTTTCTTTATATATGAATTGTATACCCTTGGGGACGATGAGACCGTGGCTTGGGTCTTAGATATGCGACTCGGTTGCAGTGGTTGCTGAAAGGCAAGGTTTTGGGTTAAGCGTCGATCGCTTGGCGCATTGTGGAACTCGTCAGTGAGTTGGGTTTAGTCGAGTGAGGTTGGTTTAGTATGAGCAGAGTTTACTCAAGAGCATTTGAGGCATGGTTAGTGGCTTGGTTTGGGTAGTTGGCTCCTCTTGAGAGAATGTTACCGGAAGTTGTAGTTGGGTTATGGATAGCCTTGTGAGTTGGGGCGATGGGGTGTCGGAGACCCTGGGAAATCAATTGCTATGACTGGATTTATGGATAGTGGTAATCCCTTTCGATTAAGGTTTAGTGTACGTGGTTTTAGCCGTGTGAGGGATTAGGTACGTCGTGAGCCATACTATGTCATGAGCTGTGTGCTCGGGATGAAGTTTAGACGGGAACATAGTGGATGGAAGCGTGGTAATCCTTGCCCGGGTGTATGTTGAGATAGCTGAACGTGAGTGGTTCTAGGGGAATATTCCCTGCTCACGGGATGTTGTTGGTAGTTAGAGTAGTGTCTGATGATGACTTGGACGTTGTATACCTTATTGAGGTTGGAGAATTGAGTTACGAGTGAGTAAGCTCGAGGATATGGGGACGAGTATGAGTTGCAGATATACTAAGTCGCGGTTATGTTGGAATGTGTAAGGGTTCAGGTTACGATTCTAACATGAATGAGTATCAGTTTTGTGGAATTCCTACGAGAATGCAGGTCCGTGGTTTAGTCGTTATCTTCATGATTAGGAGTTCGTGTTTGGGAACCGTGCTGGGTGCATGAGGTTTGAAAGGACCGTATAAGGGTTTGATAGTGTGGTTGACTTAGTGCTGTGATGATGTATCCTAAGTGTGATATATCCGGAGGTTGTTTGTGTTCTATCTTAAGTTCAGAGGTGGGTATGTTGTTTACCCATGGGAACAAAATGCGGAGTAATAAGGTCTAGCAATGTACCGTGTGGTTTGGCTGGCCTAGGGCGATAGGTGAGAAATCGTGGGTTATAGAGCCTATGATCGATGTATGCTATGAGAGCGAAAGTACAGAGGTGTTTGCATGGTTGTGGGAGTTATTAGTAAGTTGGGATGAAAGGTTTCAGGATTGGGTTTCCTTTGTTCGATGTCGTGCACTTTATATGTCAGTTGCTTGGATAGTTGGTTGTTGGAGGCAATACTGCCAAGATCATTGTTTTGTAAACGATTTTTGGTAAAAAATTAACTGGACGGGCAAACGTCGAAACGGGCTCCAGATAAAACTTTTGACGAAAAACAATCAAAATAAAACTCGTGCAACCAAAGTTAATTTAGAAGAATACCTTTTGTCGATCTATTCTTCAACTACGATTTGATTCCAAGTCGAAGCTCCTATTAGATCTTCTACTGTATTCACTTACGCAATCCTCGAACGTAATGTGGCTACGGACTATCGAGAACTTGTACCGACATAACCCAAATATATTTAGTCTTGAAAGACAAAATATGATCTATTTAGAAGGTACAAACTTAGAAGATACAAACTTAGAAGGTACCGTGTTTAGAATGTAAGTCGCTGTCTCTAAAGCGAGTCTCCAAAAAGAATGTGGTAAACCTGAATAACTCATCATTGACCTTACCATCTCCATAAGAGTCCTATTCTTTCTTTCTGTTACACTATTCTGCTATAGAGTGCCAGGTGCAGTCAACTGGGATGTAATCTCCTATGATGACAAGTAGTCCTTAAACTCTCCTAGGAGGTATTCCCCACAACGGTCGGATCATAGTGATTTGATACTTTTACCCAGACGCTTCTCTGCCTCCGCCTTGAATTCTTTGAAATTCTCAAAGTATTCAGACTTATGGTGCATCAGGTAATGTATCCATACCTTGAGTAATCATCAATGAAACTGATGAAGTACTCAAAGCCACCTCTACCCCGGATTATCATAGGACCACATGCATCAGAATGAACCAGCTCCAACGGTGCTTTAGCTCTAGAGCCTTTGGTCGAAAAGGGCA
>JAULJZ010088297.1:0-12381 GCA_032270985.1 Heliamphora pulchella
CCTATGTGTTGTTTGACTCTGGATCTACACAGTCTTTCGTATCATCCAAATTTGCTAAGAATTTGGTGGGAATGCCGAAACCTCTGGGTTATAAATTGCTGATGTCTCAACCTATGGGCAAAGGATAGCATGTTCATCTTTCTGTAGGAGTTGTGATGTAACCTTCGGTGATATCAACCTTACAGCGGATTTAATCCCTATTGAAATGGGGCATTTCGACATCATTCTTGGCATGGACTAGCTTGCTTCCAATTATGCCGTTATCGACTGCACATCGAAGTGTGTCAATTTCCGTACCCCTCGCGGAGATTACTGCTTTGAGGAGCAAAGACTTTCCTCACCCCCATCTTTCATATCCGTGACCTAAGCCCGAAAACTTCTGTCCAAAGGATGTCGAGGGTATCTATGCAGCGTGACGAAAGATATGCCCAAAAATCCAAGTTTGGCAGAGATTCCTGTAATCTGAGAGTTTCCAGAAGTATTTTCTAAAGACTTACCTAGAATGCCCGTAGATCGAGAAATTGATTTTTCAATCGAAGTTGTACCTGGGACTCAACCAATTTCTAAAGCTCCATATCGTATGGCTCCGGCAGAGTTGAAAAAATTAAAAGTTCAACTGCAGGAACTATTAGATGAAGGTTTCATTAGGCCCATTATGTCGCCGTGGGGAGCTCCAGTGTTATTTGTAAAGAAGAAAGACGGAACCACGAGGTTGTGTATCGATTACCGGGAGTTGAACAAGGTTAATATTAAAAACAGATACCCTTTACCGCGGATTGGCAGCTTATTTGATCAGCTACAAGGCACGAAAGTATTCTCCAAGATTGATCTACGGTCTGGGTACCATCAGTTGAAGGTGAAGAAGATATTGAAAAGATGGCCTTTCGGACGCAGTACGGGACTATGAATTTTTGGTGATGCCATTTGGTGTAACAAATGTGCCAGCTGCTTTCATGGATCTCATGAACCAAGTCTTCAAGGAGTTTCTGGATGAGTTCGTAATCGTCTTATCAATGATATTTTAATCTTCTCCAGAAGTGAAGACGAGCACAAGGAGCATTTACGTAAGGTATTGCATACCTTGAAAGCTCAGAAGCTATACGTCAAATTGAAGAAGTGCGAGTTTTTGCTCAAAGAGGTGGTGTTCTTAGAGCATGTGATCGGTAGTAAGGAAATTTCAGTGGATCCCCAGAAGATAGAAGCAGTTGTGAACTGGCCAACGCCTACGACCGTAACAGAGATAAGAAGTTTCTTGGGCCTCGCGAGATACTATCGACGATTCATGCAGGATTTCTCAAGAATCGCACTACCTTTGACGGAGTTAACACGAAAAGGGAACGTTTTGTTTGGAGCAAGGAACGGGAGAAGAGTTTCCAAGAGTTAAAGCAGAAATTAACGACAACGGTACTTGCTTTACCAGAAGGCACGGAAGGATTCTCTATCAACAGTGATGCGTCAAGACAAGGACTGAGATGTGTACTGATGCAGCATGGAAGGGTCATCGCCTATGCTTCACGGTAATTGAAGATTCACGAGAAGAACTACCTAATTCACGACCTGGAACTGGCAGCGGTTGTTTTTGTGCTTAAGATTTGGAGACATTATCTCTATAGAGTTTCCTGCGACGTGTTTACTGATCACCAGAGCTTGAAGTATATCTTCACGCAGAAGGAGTTGAACTTGAGGCAGAGACGTTGGTTGGAACTAATGAAGGAGTACGACATCAACATCCTATACCACCCTGAAAAAGCGAATGTAGTAGCTAATGCTTTGAGTCGGAAGGCCACGAGCACCCTGAACAATCTTTTCATTCAGCAGTTATAGTCATTTGGGAATACTGAACAACCTATATTACTTTGTGCGACGATCGTATTTCAACCAACTATTTTAGAAGAGGTGAAGCGACGGCAACAGGAAGATCCGAAGTTGAAGGCAATCTGTGAACTAGTTAGTACACCAGATCTAGACTTCTTACTTTCAGATGGTGTGCTAACATTCCGAAATCGTATGTGCGTCCCCAACATAGTGGAAGTGAAGCAGCGAATATTAAACGATGGTCATAACTCTATGTTCACGATACGCCCTGGACTGATGAAGATGTATCAAGACCTACACAAGGCATTCTGGTGGATGGGAATGAAGGACGTGGCAGCATACGCAAGTACATGCCTTCAGTGCCAGCAAATCAAAGCAGAACGACGGAGATCGACTGGTCTTTTGCAACCTCTATTAATTCCAGGATGGAAATGGGAGCAAATCATTATGGATTTCGTAGTAGGATTACCTCGAACGCGGAAAGGCAACAACTCTATCTTGGTCATTGTTGATAGACTTATGAAGATAGCTCATTTCTTACCGGTGAAGAACACGTTCACTATCGACTAGTTAGCCAGACTCTACGTTTAAGAAGTTGTGCGCTTACATGGAGTTCCAGTGTCTATCGTCTCGAATCGTGACCCGAGGTTTGTCTCTCGTTTTTGGAGGAGTTTCTAGAAAGCCATGGGTACCTGTTTAAACCTCAGCAAAGCCTTCCACCCGCAAGCAGACGGACAGTCAGAACGAAAAATTCAAACGATGGAGGATATGCTTCAGGCTTGCGCCATTGACTTTTAAGGAAGCTGGGAAGACCATATGTCGCTCATCGAATTCGCCTATAACAATAGCTTTCAAGTTAGTATCGGGATGGCACCTTTCGAAGCTCTTTATGGACAGATGTGTAGAACACCGATTTGTTGGGCAAACACAGAAGAAGATCATCGCACGGGACCAGAGTTAGTACAGAAAACAACCGAGAAGATCCGCCAAATTCAGGAATGTCTCAAGATTGCACAGGACCGCCAAAAAAGCTACGCTAATGCACATCGACAGGAATTGGAGTTTCAGAAAGGCGACATGATTTTTTTGAAGGTGTCTCTAATGAAGGGTGTTCTTCTGTTCGGTCGAAAGGAAAAGTTGAATCCTCGTTACATCGGGCCCTTTGAGATCTTAGAAAGGGTGGGACCAGTAGCATATCGATTGCCACTAATACCTAATCTTGCTCAGGTGCATGATGTCTTCCACGTGTTAATGTTGAGAAGATATGTTGCCAACCCTTCTCATGTCCTGACACAACTGCTTGTGCAGTTGAGTCAGAATTTAACTTATGAGGAACGACCGATAGGTATTATAAATCGGCAAGAGAAACGATTTCGCAACAAGGTGGTGTCGCTCGTCAAGATATGGTGCGACAACCATTCTGGAGGAGAAACAACGTGGAAAAAGAAGCTGACATAAGAGATAAATACCCAGAACTTTTCGAGTAAGGAACGATAACTTCTAACTCGGGTAAAATTTGGAGAACCAAACTTCTAAAGGTGAGAAGATTGTAATATCCCGAAAAAAAATAATAATAATAATAAAATAAAATTAAATAATAATGTTAAATTAAAATTAATACATATGTATATATACAGAATCATGTTAGTTGATTGAAAATTTTAAGGAAGGAAACAAAAACAAAATAAAAAAAGAGAGAAAACTGATTAATTAGGAGACGTTGAAAGGGGATAATTGATGAAAGATTTTGATTTGTAACCAAAATGGGATTAAGGCGCATTAAGGCTGGAGCGTGTTATGTTAGTATATATATCAAAGGGATATGGGGGGTTTTCTATGCAAAAAAGAAAGAAAAAGAGAGAGAAAGAAAGAAAGTAGGTACTGGCAAACCAAAGCTCGGCCCCGGCCCCGACGCCTCCTTCAGCCACCACCGGCGCCAACCACCACCGACGCCACCCCAGACGCCGACAACGACCACCAACGCCACCCCCGACGACATCGACCCCCACTACCGCCGCTGTCCACCTCTTCGTCTCTCTCTGGTTTGCGTCTCTCTTCCCCGATCTCTCTCTCTCCCTCTCCTGTCTGCTCGAAACCCCTCCCGCCAACACCGGAGGCCACCGGGAACCACCGTCGGCGCCGTCAGCACCTCCGGCAAACCTTGAAACCTCTGGCTTTGTAGTTCGATCGTGCGCTTTGGGTTTTAGTTTTGGTTTCTGTTGGTGTCAGTCTCTGTTTGGGGTTGGTTGACTCCCTTTAGGTTTTGTTTGGTTGGGTTTAGTTTCTAATTTGGGTTATGTTCTATTTATATTAAGTCTTGTTTGGTTACTATTTCATAAACAAATTTATTACTAAGTTGTTATTTTGTAGTAATAATAATATTGAGTTTAATTAGTTTTTACAAAGAAAAATAGCTTATACTAAAAGTTTTAGAAGTTTAAAAAGTTTTTTATGAAAACCAGATTTTAAATTAAAAATGATAACAATTTTAAAAGAATGATAATGGTTAAATATTCATTGGAAATAAATATTTTATAAACCAATTTCATTAGTTGTTTTTAATATAACAAAATAATATTAATTTTTAAAAAAGAAAAAAGGGGTAATCAAGATATTGTTTTGTCACTATAATTAATAAAATAGTAATTTAAATGTGATTTTAAGAATAAAGTATAATGATTAAACTTTATAAAATTTTGTTAACAAGATTTTTGAAATAAAATTATTTATACTCAATAATTTTAAGAAAAACAAACGGAATTTTGTCAAATTAGAATTTAAGATAAATTAAATAAAAGGTATTACAAAAATATAACTTTATGAATTTTTAGAATTTAATAAAATGATCTAAGTTAAAAAGAAAATAAATATATAAATATATTTTATGGACTTGAGTTAAAATTTAAATAAGTTACATTGTAAAATTTTTCTTTAAATTAAAATTAAATCTAAGAAAAATATTTTCAAAACAAATAAATTTAAGAAAATAAGTTTTGTAGCAATAATTTAAATTAAAATCTTATTATTATAAATATACTATATTATATAATTTTTTTAAAGAAATAATAATACAGTTTTAATGTCCAAATTAAAAAGTAAAAATTGAATGACTAAAATATTATTTCTATACTTTCTATTTAGATTTGGAGTTTTGAAAATCACAATTAATTTCTGCTAAATCAGGTAAGTCTCTAACATCTGAATTAATTTTTATTTCACGTGAATCTTAAAAATGATGAATAAATAAATGAAATGATATGAATGAACAAAAATGGATGAATGATTATAAATAAATGAGAGAATGATGGGTTAAACGGCGTCCTGGCCGCTGGGGGACGTTAAGCGTACTAGCGAGGTGAGGCAATAAGAGTGGGGTCACAGCCAAGTAACTTAAGGAATGATCATGTCCACTGTATTAAATGTGTGGTCAATCCCTACCAAATTCTGGCAAACCATTTAATATATATTATTCTAACACTGTATCATAATTAATAATTCAGATATCATTGAATTCACACTAGCATTGCTAATAGATGTTGAACAATTTTAGGTAACACTTGAAAACGTGAGCATTTCAGTATTTAGGAAACAAGAAGTTCAAATCTTTTTCATTTCCTGTAATTGCCTTATTTGGAACATTGATTTCATCGTTAAATGCTCTGAGAATTTATATTGGAAAAATATATCGGTTGGAAATATTTTAATAAATCTATTTATGCACTTGGATATATTTAAATAAGTGTTATTTTTTTCAATGGTCATAACTCAAAATAAAGAAAGAAAGTTAAGGAAAGATAAAGAGTTTTTTGGTGAGTTTTAACTCTCTGACTAATTTTCAATGGTCATGACTCAGAATAAGAAAAAAAAAGTTAAGAAAACATAGGCCTTTAGTGAATTTTGACTCACTGGCCAATCACGAACGCTATGTTTTAAAATGGATCGTAACAACCATTGTGCCCATACATTCGCAAAGTATGTTTTGAAAATTGTGAATTGTGAAACTTGGATTGATATATGACCAGAATGGGCTCAATTAATTCTTTTATTGGATGTAACTTCAGTATCAAGTTAATGTCAATGGCAAGTTGGTTAAAAAAAAAAAAAAAACTTTTTGATTTAATCTAATTCTATTGCTAAATTATACATATAATGCCAATTAATAAAAAGAAAATTTAGGGTTAGGTACTCTTTTTGATAATAAAATTAATTTTAGTCCAATTCAATCTTTTTATTAGGATTAGTCCCCTCTCAATTTTAATTTCCTAAAGTACCTTTAAATTATTTCTTTAGAAATTTTTTTTGACAAAATTCTTTCCTAATCGGGAATAAAAAATTCTATTCCAAAAATTTCTCCAAAATTTTGCGCCATAATCACCACAACATTCCCATCGTAAACAACCACAAAAGATGACCTATAATTAATAAAAATATTAACAGCAATTAGAGTCATACTAAAATGTATAAAAAATACTAAAACATGCTTTCAAAAGAACAACAATTCGTTATAACTGATAAATTTACAAGTTGAAATCGAATTTCATAATTTGCACTATTGTTACAACTGATACATTTATCAGTTTACTTCGAATTATAAAATTTTACTATTGCGTCAACTGATAAATGTATCATTTGAAATTTAATTCTAAAAATCAAATTGTTGCGTCAACTGATAAATATATCATTTGAACTTTATTTCAGAAAATCGATCTGTTGCGTCAACTGATAAATGTATCTTTCCAATTTTAATTCTGGAAATCGAACTGTTGTATCAACTGACAAATGTATCATTTGAAGATTAATTATGAAAATCAAAATGTTGTATCAACTGATAAATGTATCAGAGTAGTTTTTCTTATAAATCTCATCAACGCTTCACCATATCCACCTATGAACTACATTGAATACGCGGAGCCACAAAACATAAAAAATTTCAAAAAGAACAAATATGAACTACCTTGAATGCATACATACTAAATCATTCGAGAAATGGATATTTCATTTCCATTAATCGAAATGAAAGTGTTGAAAAATTGATGATATTAATATTTTTTCATAACAAAAAATGAGATCAAAACAATCCAAAACACCATGTACATACTAGTAAAAATTGGGAGAGCCTTCAAATTCAAACCATGTAAAATATTTTCAACACACAAAACTGTAACAGGCGAACTCTGAAATTGTATTCAAATCTATCACAACCAGGAAATTTGTTCAAATATCAATTCCCAATTAAATCGTGTGTCACATAAGAAAATTTCAAATATATTATTACTGTACAAAAATGTTCTGTTCAGCCTCATTAATGTACAGTGGAATATAATCTCTACTAATGAAAATGATCTATTCAGGGATTAATGATTTTAGTAACTGCCACCTACAAAAAAAAGAAGTAGAATATATCTCATATAACTCAATAACATATCAAGTAAATGCATTCTACAAACATGGATTCTAAGCAAAAGATAGCACCGGTTGAAAAGGTTATACTGGTTAAATGGGATAATGAATTCTTACAATCAAGAAATTCAAATACAACCATTAATACCGGCTGAAAATGGTATAAATATAAAAAAAATGAATAATCAATTTCTACAATTAAGGAATTTAAATACAAACAATCCCACCGGTTAAAAAGGGCATAATGGTCCCGAAGATAATAAAAATTTTTAAAAAAAAGACTAAATCTAATATTAAAAAAAACAGTGGGACTAAAACTCTTACATTTTTAAAAAACGGGACTAAAACTCAATTAATCCTTAATAAAATTTGGAATTTTAACAATATAAAACAAGTGAAAAATGATTTTAACGGTAAATAATACTAAATTAATTTCGTTATACCTTTCTTTACAAATTATAAAACTTTCAAATTTAGTAAAAAACAATTATAAATAAAACTTTGATTTTTTAAAATTTTATTTAGTTAGTTTTTAAGTCAATTAAGTAAGAGTTTAAAATAATCTTTATATTTTGTGAGTAAAAGTTATTTCCATAAGAAGTGATTTGGTTATCAATCAAATCTACGTGCATTTTTGTTACATTTTTATCAAACAAATCTTGACAATTGAATTTAAATAAAAATCTATCTCAATCGTTCACATTTATTAAAGAGAGAAAAGTGAACATATTTTTAAAAAGTCGCTTTAAACAAATAAGTAAAAAGTTCGATTGGTAAATCGTATGATCAGTAACTTTAAGCTAAAAAACTTAGCTTAAAGTAGCTTTAACCTAAAAAAAGCTATTAAAGCAGAAAAAAATTATTATAATTTTTAAAAATTTATTTTACATAATTTTATATTCAATATAAATTTTATTTGATAGATTTTGACGAGTAGATTTTAATAATATAATTTTTATAAAAAAAATAATTGTGTATAATAAAAGTTATGATATTTTTAAAAATATATAAAATTATTTTATATAAAAAAACAAAAAAGCTAAACGCTTTGAGTTTTTAAACAAAGGTTTTTGACTTTTTTTGACTTTAAACAAAAAAAACAAAATATCCAACTTTTTTGAGCTTTTCTATTATATATATATAAGTGTATTGCCACACAAGAAGCACTATAAATTCTTAAAATAAAAATATAAAATCACATATCAAAAACGTTCCAATTAAAAAAAAGTTAAAAGGAATAAGCATTGTCAAATACTTTATATATATATGATAAAAATTATTTTTTTAAAACTTATTCATCTAGATTTATCAAATAAATTTATATTTAATACAAAATAATGTGAAAAGAAGATTTTATTTTTTCATAATAATTATAAGCCAATCTTAACTTATAATTTATTGTCTTATTATTTAATTTGATTAAAACTATTTGAAATTAAATATTTTTTTTAACTTTTACGTCAATTTAAAAGTATAACAAATGAACTTCATATTTATTTGATTTAACATTATTAAAAGCAAAGAGTCCATTTTTAAGGCCATGATTGACTACCAAAGTTTTAAAATTTTTTGGCTAAAAATATAAAAAGCCAATATAACCCGTTTAATAAAAAAATAAAAAAATAAAAAAATTAAAATATTAAACCAAAACACTAAAATTTAAAATATGCTATTTAAATTTCTATTACTTTTTGAATACAATAATACTCCTAATTCATAACTTATTTACTACTACTATTGACTATATATAATTATTATTTTTAATTATATAAAATGGCAAATTTATGTAATTTAAAAAAAATAAAAATTTGACTTTTTACCCAAACAATTAGTTTCAAAAAATTTGGTTTAGAAACTTAATTTATAAAGCAACTTACTTTGAAACTAAATTTAATTTTTTTTTGGTAAAAACGTTAAAAAAAAATTAATTTTTAAGTCGGTTGTCAATCGGGACCAAAGAGTGTATTTGGTTTACTTGTTTGTTTTTAAATTATATTTTTTATGAATAATAATAATAATAATAATAATAATAATTCTACTATCAAAACCAGTCCTAATGCAATCACTACTACGTTTGGTAAAAAAATTAAAAAATTAAAAAAATAAAAAAATTAAAAAAATTAAAAAAATTAAAAAGTCAAATTAAAATACAAACTCTTAAAATATTCTATTTAAACTCTAACCATTTTTAAAATTTAATAATATTTCTCATTCATAACTTATTTACTACCACTATCAATTATATATAATTATTAATAAATAATAATAATTTTTTATTTAAATAATTAATTTCAAAAAAATTAATATAAAAATTAAGTTATTAAATAATTTAGTTTAAATTAAATTAAATTTTTTTTGACAAAAACATATATAAACAAATAAAAAAAAAACTCTAGTTGACAATCGGGTCTAATTAAATGTGGTCTTGCAATTAATTCACTCACACTTGCACCTGAAATATCGTATGTTGGCTTCGTCGTCGCGTATTTGGTACCTTCAAAGCGTGTATTTCTAGGAAAGTTATTAGGTTGACTAACATTTCATTACTTAGGTCTTGCTAACTAGTTTTAAAGCTAGTTTTTTGTTTTTTATATTTTTAATTAAAAAATTAAATAGAGTTTAAAATAAGTTATTTGATAATTTAATTTTTAAATTAATTTTTTTAAGTTGATTATTTGAGTAACAAAACTAATTTTTTTATTTTTTCTTTAAAGTGGATAATTTTACTTTTAATATATTTAATATTAATAATTATATATTGCTGATAGTAAATAAGTTATGAATACAGAGTATTATTATATTTTAAAAATAGTAAGAATTTAAATAGAATATTTTTAAAATTTATGTTTTGATTTGATTTTTAATTTTTTAATTTTTTATCAAATGGGAACAATCTTAACTTTTTAACGTTTTTAGTTAAAAAGCTAAAATGCTAAAGTTGCCAATCATGACTTATATATCTTTTAAATAAATATATTCGATATACATATTCTGCTTCTTTCTCAATTAACAAAGTTGGGTTGCCATCGATATTTTGATTATTTTTTTAAATAAAGTTTTAGGTTTTGATCGGCAATTAGCTTAAACTGTTAAATTTTTTATATTTTTTGTTAAAAAGATAAATTTCATTTAAAGTAAATTATTTGATAATTAGTTATAAATTTGATTTAAAGTAAATTGTTTGGTGATTAGTTTTTAAGCGAGCATATTTAAAGTTGATTGATTGAAAAAATTTTATTTTCTTATTTCTTGTTCAAATTGAACAGCTTTGCTTTTTTATATAGTTAAAAATTATAATGATACGTAGTTGATAGTAGTACTAAATAAGTTATAAATGAGAAATATTATTGTCTTATAAAAATTAAAGGAGTTTGAATATAATATTATAAAAATTGATGTTATGAATTATTTTTTTTGCACTTTTAAATTTTTTATTTTTTTGCTAAGTGGGCCATGTTTATTTTTAGACGTTTTTTAGCCAATAATTTGAAGAGCAAAAGTTGCAAATCAAGATCTTAATTTTTTTTATTAATATAATATATAATTAATAAAACATTAGATTATGTTTCGAATTTATTGCTATAAATTAGTTCATATATTTTGTTTTAAAATATTATTCATTAATAAATAATTTAATATAACATAAATACTAATATACCATGATATTTTAATTAATTGGTTTAAATTAAGTTTTAGTTTTATTATTTATAAATAATGAGATAACTTATTTAAAAGCAATATAGAGTTGATATCTAATATTTTTATAATAAATTAACAAATTTAAAACTTCTCTTCATGTCATATTTAAAGTTTGAATTATGGTATAAAAATAAGAAACAAAAGAAGAAAGAAAAAAAATAAAAATTAATTATGAATTAACACGTACTTAGTAGTATCAAGCATCGATCGATACTGTATGATATAATTAATACAAATTAATATTTTAAATGGTACAAAATTAAATAATTAATATATTACTCTAAAACGATACATACCGGCTCGTATCGATTAATATGGTGCGATATTGATAATTATAGCTACTATTATTTCACCTAAAATGTTCTTTATTATATTATTAAATACAAATACTACATAAACAATATGGCATTATACTTCGGCCAACTTGTAAGATGGATGGCACACACATGTGTGCATTTTTTTTTTTAATTTTAAAAATTGAAAAACAGTTATTGTATAATAAATTTAGAATTTTATTTCTTTAGCTACTTTAGAATGTGATGGTTAATTTAAAATAATCTTTTGCTACAATGTATAACTATCAAATTACAAGTTTTACAAAACACTCACAACTTATACTATAAGTTATAATCTATAAGGTACTAGTTTTAGCAATACCAACCACCATCACTTAAGAATGTGATGGTTAATTTAAAATAATCTTTAAAATAAAAATTATGTGACAGAATTTTGAAACTTATGAATTCCTTTTATATATAGATGGTGGTTGGTATTGTTAAAACTAGTAGCTTATAGATTATAACTTGTAATATAAGTTGTGAGTGTTTTGTAAAACTTGTAACTTGATAATTATACGTTGTAGCAAAATTTGCTAGTGTTTAAAAAAAATTATAACTTATAACTAAAATTAGTGATAAAAAATTAAAAGCTACTAAGAGTAACTTAGCTAAACACTCTCATGTTATGTTTGTTTTGAGGGACTCAAGGTTAGGATTGAATTAATAATTCTTAGTAGAAATTCTATCCCATGTCGAGGTTCCCGTGGTTTGAGGTCCTGGGGTTTCGGAGATCCCAGGTACCAAGGATTCGTGGTCCTGGGGTCCTGGGGTTCTGGGGTTTCGGGGGTCCAAGGGTCTCAGGGTCCCAATGGTTTGGGGTCTCGAGGTCCTAGGGTCTAGGGTTCGGTGGTCCTATGGTCTTGGTGTCCTTGAGTTTCAGGCTCGCAAGGTCTAGGATTATAGAGCTTTTAGGTCTCAGGGTACCCGTGGTATGGGGTCCCAGTTCTTTGGGGGTCCTCGGGTCTAGGGTCTCGGGATTTTGGGAGTTCGGGGATCCCAGGATCCTAAGGTTTGGGGATTCGGAGGTCCTGAGGGTCCAGGGTCTCAGAGTCCCGGAGATCAAGCGGTTCGGGGGTTTAGGGTCTTGGGTTCTTGTGGTCTTAGGGTCTCGAGAGTTTGGAGTCTCGAG
>JAULJZ010088328.1:0-10165 GCA_032270985.1 Heliamphora pulchella
GGTTTTTGATCTTTTAGAAGTAATGTATGCCTTGGGATGGAAAATCCCTAGCAACTCATGTTTTTCACCTTTTGACATTAAGTGTTATGGTTGCTTAGAAGTTCTTGTTTTGGTTTCTTAATATGCTTATATCTTGTCCCTCTATTTTGCCGTCGATCTGCGACGGGATCACATCCCTCTATGCAGGTTTAGTGTCTTCCATTGAGCGGGGTGCTACATTTTATGTACCTAAGAGGTATCTAAAGATGTGCTCAACAACAGTCACATGAGATTCCTTAGGACTAGCTTGAAATTTAGCACGCATGCATACACTGAACATTATATCAGGTCCACTAGTAGTCAAGTAAAGTAGAGAACCAATCATACCTCGATATCTCTTTTCTTCTACTGCCTTACCATTTTCATCCTTGTCAAGCTTTGTTAAAGGGCACATAAGAGTTCCCATAGGTTTTGTATTGAGCATTTCAAACCTATTCAACAAGTCTCTAGTGTACTTGGACTAATTTATGAAGATTCCTTCTTGAGTTTGTTTGATTTGAAATCCAAGTAAGTAGTTGAGCTTACCTATCATGCACATTTTAAATTCTCCCTGCATACACTTAGCAAAGTCCTTGCATAGGATCTCATTAGTTAAGCAAAAAATAATGTCATCCACATATATTTATACAACTACCATATCTTTTCCCTTAAACTTGATAAAAAGAGTTGTATCAATTTTGTTCCTTGAAAACTCATTTTCAATCAAGAATTTGCTAAGCCTTCATATCAAGCTCTTAGTACTTGCTTCAAACCACAGAGAGCCCTGATGAGTTTGAAAACATGATTTGGGAAGTCTGGGTTTTCAAAATCAAGAGGTTATTTTACAAAAACTTTCTTAAAAAACCATTTAAAAATGCACTTTTGACATCCATTTGATAAAATTTAAAAATTTTAAAGCATGCAAAAGCAAGCAATATCCTGATGGCTACAAGCCTATACACAGGTGCAAAAGTTTCATCAAAATTAATGTATTTTTCTTGATTATAACATTGAGCTACCAATCGAGTATTGTTCCTAAAAACTACTGTATTCTCATCCATTTTGTTTCTAAAAATCCATTTTGTACCAATAATGGAGTGATCCTTAGGCCTTGGGACTAAAGTCCAAACCATGTTTCTTTCAAATTGATTTAACTCTTTTTACATGGCCAAAATCCAAAACTCATCGTTTTGAGCTTCTTCAAAATGTTTTGGTTCAGTTTAGAAAAGAAATGCTAAATTACCACAAATATTATGTAGAGAGGATCTAGACTTTATACATTGAGCTGGGTCACCAATGATCAAATCTTTTAGATAATCATGAGCATACCTCAATTCTTTGGAAAGATCAGAGTTTTTCTAGTTTGAAGGTCCTACAGCCAGTTGTTCTGCATTTTGCTGCTCATTTGAGTGTTCCTCTTAATTTAGCTCTTATTGGTCCTTGATGAATATATTCTTAAGACCCTTTTCAATATCTACAATTTTATCTTCAGAAAATTAAACCGAGATTAGCTTCATCAAATACAACATGCATAGATTCTTCAACAACTAGAGTCATTTTGTTGAAAACTCTGTAAGGTTTACTAGATATAAACTAACCTAAGAAAATACTCTCATCAAATTTTGTATCGAACTTATTTAAAAGTTCTTTGTTGTTGTTCAAAACAAAACGCTTGCATGCAAAAGCACGAAAATAACTAATGTTGGGTTTTCGTCCATTCCACAGCTCATATGGAGTTTTCTTAAGAGAAGCTCGAATCATGGCTCTATTTACAATGTAACAAGTTGTGTTGACAGCCTTAACCCAGAAGTATCTTGATAAGTTGTTTTCATAGAGCATGGTCCTAGCCATTTTTTTAGGGTCCTATTTGTCCTCTCAACAATACCATTTTGTTGAGGAGTTCTAGGAGCTGAGAAATTATGATCTATACCACTTTCATCACAAAATTTTTCAAAAATTTTGTTTTCAAATTCCCTACCTATTGGAGGCAAAACTGCCAAGATCATTGTTTTTACAAATGAATTTTGGTAAAAAATTAACTGGGCGGGCAAACGCCGAAGTGAGCTCCAGATAAAACTTTTAACGTCAAACGATCAAAAATAAATCCCGTGCAACCAAAGTTAATTTAGAATAATACCTTTTACCGGCCAAATCTTCAACTACGATTTTGTTCCCGAGTTGAAGATCCCGTCAAACCTTCTACTGTATTTCCTTATGCAATTCTTGAATGTAGTGTGGACTATAATCTATCAAGAACTCGTAGTGGCAGAACCTGGACAACTTTAGTCTTGAAGACAAGTTATGAAACTAGTTCAGCCTACCCGTATATTTATAAGGCTGCAACAGGGACCTGTAGAGTACTTATGAGTAAGACTTCTAGTGGAACACAAACACCCATCAGCAGTTTCTGCAATTAAGCAAACCTCATGGCGGTATCTACAATTATGAAAATCTTACAGTAGTTTCTGTAATTTTCATAAAACACTGAATTACAGTTCACACCACTAAAGAACTATAATTTCACTCTAACCCATAATCTCAAAACCTTCTTGCATTGAGCTCATGTTATTAAATGCTCATCATTTCTCCCTCACGTTAAGATTACCGATACTCGTTAATTAAATTTAATTACTAACAATTTAATTTAATCGGCATCATTAAATTTTTTAAGCCCTTCCGCTTAACTTATTTGACCGTCAGATAATTAAATTCACATATTGGGTTTGACTCGGTTAGAAGTTTAAGCTTTCTCAAAGGGGTATCGTCAATCCCAATCTTTCAAGACGTGAATTTCGTCAATAATTAATATTCACCATATAAATAATACCGCTATCCAACTCACCGAAAATATTGAACCACATAATATTGCACCTTCTAATGAATCAAAACAACGAATATTAAACATTTGCAAATCAATAATTATTTCAGAATTAAGAGTATAAGCACTATTCATAATAACCTTGAGATGTAAATTAATTTATGTAGTCAGTATAAACTTAATTACCCCAAATGTCTCGTTCAATACACACAGAGAGTCGAAACAGTCGACGAGGCTATTATCTGTTCCTCATAACGAAGACATGCCTACTAAAACTCTATACTATAGTCGTATCGATAGCATGTTCATTTCCATCTAAACTGTGAACAAATAACTTATATTCTGCAAGAACCTAAAATCTGATCCTCTGTGTGTAAATTGTACTCTACACACCAGATTAACTACTGTACAGAATATTTGCATCCATACATAACATTAAAGAAATGATATTACATACATTGCTCATTAAAATTCTCATAAAATAAAAAATTAATTTTATTAAAAATAAAATTAAATATTAAAAATATAATTTTCAATATACCAACCCTAACAATCTCCCACTTATACTCAAAATTATACTGCCATACATCTGACTCACATGCCCTCTATATGACTATCAAAAGTCTTAACCGGTAAGCTCTTTATAAAAGGATCTAAAAGGTTGTCTCCTGATGCAATCTTGGTCACAGTAACATCATCTCTCTGTACAATTTCTAATATCAGGGGATACTTACGCTCAATGTGCTTTCTTTTCTAGTGAACCCTAGGTTCCTTCGATTTTGCAACCGCTCTTCTACTATCCTAATAAAGTGTAATAGACGACTGAACTAAAAATATCATGTCTAGATCCAACAAAAAGTTCCGAAGCTAAATGGCCTCCTTGGCTGCTTCAGGAACTGCCAAGTACTTGGCCTCCATAGTGGAATCAGCCATATAGGACTGCTTGATACTCCTCCAACTAATAGCTCCACCTCCTAAGGTAAACACATATCCTGAGGTAGACTTACAGAAATCCTTATCAGACTGAAAATTTGAGTCTGTGTACCCCAAAGATACTAGATTATTTGCTTGGTAAACCAGCACATAATCCTTAGTCTTTTTCAGGTACTTGATTATATTTTTTATTGCAGTTCAATGCTATTGTCTTGGGTTAGACTGATATCAACTAACCATGCCAACGGTAAAACAGATGTCGAGACTAGTGCAAAGCATAGCATACATAAGGCTTCCTACTACCGAAGAATAAGAAACCGCCTTCGTCTTCTCTATCTCATCAGGTGTCATAGGACATTGATCCATGGATAGAGTGATTTCATGCCTGAAAGAGATAAATCCTTTCTTGAAATCCTGCACGCTAAACCGAGCAAGGATATCATCGATATACTTTGCTTGTAATAAACCCAACTTCCTTTGTTTCTGATCTCGTACAAGCTTAATCTCAAAGATGTGACTGGCTTCTCCCAAGTCCTTCATATCGAACTACCTAGATAACCATACTTTAACCGTAAATAATGATCCCACATCGTTTTCGATGAGCAAGATATCGTTTACATAAAGTACTAGAAAAATCACCATGCTTCCGTCATGCTTTTTGTACACACAGGACTCATCTGGACTTTAATCAAAATCATAAGACTTTATGGCTTGATCAAACCAAGTGTTTCAAGACCTTGATGCCTGCTTAAGTTCATAAAAGGATCTCTTAAGCTTGCACAACATGTGCTCTTGGCCCATCGCAATGAATCCGTCTGGTTATACCTTATAGATACACTCGTCAAGACTTTCGTTAAGGAAAGCTGTCTTGACATCCATTCGTCATATTTCATAATCAAAATGAGCAGCAATGTATAAGAGAATCTGGATAGAGATAAGCATGGCTACCGGTGAAAAGGTTTCCTCATAATCGATCCCTTCTTTCTGAATGAACTCTTTTGCAACAAGCCTAGTTTTGAAGGTTTCAACATTTTCGTCTACTCCTCTCTTTCTCTTATAGATACACTTGCATCCAATGGGTTTTATCCCTTCGGGTGGTTCTACAAGTTTCTAAACCTGATTGGAATACATAGATTCCATCTCTAAATTCATAGCCCTTTGCCAAAGATCTACATCTTTGTCTTGAAGTGCTTCATTGTAGTTATAGGGTTCGATATCTAGTTTTGTTAGGATTTTATGAAAAGACTCTCTCAAGAACATATACCGATCAGGTTGATGAACAACCCTCCCACTACAATGAGGCATTACCTGTGTCTGTGTACTAGTAATAATACGTTGTGCAGAATCTGAACCCTGTGCATCAGCACCATGTTCTTGATTTGCACCTGTCCCGATAATCCTCCCACTACGACGAGGCAATGGGATATCAGTGACTTGTGGTTCCTCTTCCGTTCTACTAGTATTTTCTCTTAGTTCTTTCAAAATAATTTTGCTATTGGACCTGTGATTCATAATACAATCATCCTTTCAGAATCGGGCATTGGTGCTAACAATGACCTTCTGATCCTTAGGATTATAAAATAGGCCACTCTTCATTCCCTTGGAATACCCCACAAAGAAACAGACTTCTGTCATTGGTTCCAACTTACCCGCGTTCCCTTTCAGCACATGTGCTGGGCACCCCCAAATCCAAATGTGTTTCAGACTATGCTTATGCACGGTCCACAATTCTGTAGGAGTAGAAGGTACTGACTTAGAAGGTACCAAGTTTAGAATGTAAATCACTATCACTAAAGTGAGTTCCCAAAACGAATCGGTTAAATTTGAATAACTCATCATGGACCTTACCATCTCCATAAGAGTCATATTCTTTCTTTTTGCTATACCATTCTGCTGCGGAGTGCCAGGAGCAGTCAACTGGGATGTAATCACCTCTGATGATAAGTCGTTCTTAAACTCTCGAAAGAGGCATTTCCCACCACGGTCGGATCATAGTGATTTAATACTTTTACCCAAACACTTCACTGCCTCCACCTTGAATTCTTTAAATTTCTCAAAGCATTAAGACTTACGGTGCTTCAGGTAAATGTATCCATACCTTGAGTAATCTTCAATGAAATTGACAAAGTACTCAAAGCCACCTCTAGCCGGGATTGTCATAGGACCACACACATCAGAATGAACTAGCTCCAATGGTTCTTTAGCTCTATAGCCTTTGCTCGAAAAGGGCCTATTGGTCATCTTACCTTCTGAGCAAGATTCACAGACTAAAAGTGCCTCCACTTCTAATGAACTCAAAGGTCTGTCAGTCTGTTTATTCTTTTTAGATTAATATAACCCAATCGTAAGTGCCAAAGAAACATCTGATTCATTAAAGAAGGAAACTTTCTCTTATATGGTAAATTAGATGTTTTTCGTTTCAATTAATTGCAGTGTTGGAGAGATTAGGGTAATAACATAAAGATCATCCACCAATGTACTAGAACAGATAACCCGTTTATTATTCTTAATAACCATAGCGTTATTAAAATAAACCAAATATATGTCTTTAACCAATCTAAAAATGGAAACTAAGTTCATTCTAATAGAAGGTGTATAAAGATAATCTCTTAATATTAAAACCTGATCTCTACCAAAACTGATGGTGACATCTCCTACTACAAATGCTGTCATATTTGTATTATTGCCATATGCAGATAAATTTTCTCATCACTAAGTTATCGGGTTTCTTGAAACTCCTGCAATGAATTGCAAACATGATCAGTGGCTCCCATATCTACATACCAGGTACCGGTAGATAACACTGTTAACCATGTTTCCACAATCAGTGAACAAAAATTACCCTATTTGTTCAATTTACTGAGATAAACTGGACATTATTTTTTCCAGTAGCGTGTCTGGTTGTAGTGAAAATATCTGCCTTTTGACTTTTTCACACCAGTCCGTGGCCCACTAACTACACTGAAAACTGTGTTACCCTGTTTCTGAACCTTTTTCTTCTACATACCTTTCAACCTAGAGGAAGAATCTTTTTCAAAAATAAACCCATTTTCTGGTATTGAAAAAATTCCATTGGTAGTTAAAGTTATATCCAAGTTACTTTTTCAGTCTACAAAATTTGATCCCGTAAGTTTATTTTCTTTGAGCATTAAAGCGAGTGGGTTGAAAACCATTTTAATTATGAGAATTACATAATTAAAATACCATTAATTATGATGAGAAAAACATTGAATTCAATTTAATTTGGTTCATTCTACCATTTTAAAATTAATTCGCCAACGTCTACTATCTATCGTTTTTCTAGATAGGCCAATTCCTTTTTGTTTTACTATTTAGGCAACTAACCTTACCAAGTACAATTAAATAGCTGACATAATTTTGGTCCAGTATATAATATTAGTGACTTTGATGGAAAGAATACTATTATATACTGCTAACTGTTAACCACCACCTAATTTTAAATCAATCGCTTCGCAATGAAACCTTAAGATGGAGAAGTGATCCATACTAACAATTATTCAGAATTATCCCTAAAGGAGGTTTGTACTGGTAATACTGCTATTAATCTGTCCAATGGGGAGAAAGGCCTTATTGCCAACACACAGGATTTAATTACATCGCCGACAAATTGGTGATGGAGTCCGCGGGATTTATCTATAAATAAATTTTCTCTCGCACTTAGATTTTTAAAATATTTTTTAGAGCTATAAAAATCTATTTAATTTAAATAAATTTATTAATTTTGAAAAACATACGATCTAAAAGAATCAAATATATTTTCGCATACATAATTCTAAAGATTCTGGTTTGCCAAACCATATTTTCGTGTTTAAATACGTAACAAATAAAATTTAATAAATACACAATTTTTTCTTTAGCTTTTTAGCTAAGGTAGTTGTGAGACTTCGACCCATTTTATTTTTTGAAATGATTTAAGTGTTGATGGAGTTGGAATTAAAATTTAACCTCGGTGATGCTTTAGGGGCATGTTTGATTTGGTTTGGAGACTGTAAAACCTGTTTCTGTCATAGAAGTTGGTTTCTTTGTCGACCAATCGACTGGACTCAGTGATCAGTTGACTGGGTTGACAGTGTGTGGAACCAGTCGACTGGACTGGGTGAGTCAGTCACTAGGTTGGGTCAGTGGAGAATTTTTGGATTCCAATAGCCTTTTTAGTCGACTGAATTAGGGAATCCAGTTGTCTAGATTCCTGTACAGGGCTAAGTCTATAAATATCAAGCTCTTGGAAGATATTTTAAAACCTAGCTTCTTGAGTAAGTTTCCTTTTGCTCTACCTTCTCTCTAGATTTTGATTGGTCCGGGGCTTGATTTTCAGCAATTTAATAGTGGATCCTTGGTATCTGTGCTGGGTGCTTCGTATCTATGTGGACTGAATCTCATTTCATCGAGATTCATTTTTTAAGGCATCGAGTTTTGACTCAACGAGGAAGGATCCTAGACTATGTTGTCATTAAAGGGTGTTACGTGCGATTATACGCTTTTCTACTAGTTGAAAATGCTTTAAATGTTATATTTTATGTTTAAACCCTATTTGTTCAGATAAAAAGCATGTGTTGCAGTTTTCTTGGTTTAGTACATGATATGGACCCGTGAGTGTTTGTGGTTTTCAAAAAGATGGTTTTAAAAACATAGGATTTTTGTAAAGTCTTAAAAATCGTGTTTTGGAGGTTTGGAACTAACCCTCGAGGTTGAGTCTCAGATTTTTTTAAACGTTTTGATTAAACCGTGGAAACATTTTAAAAATGTTATTTGATCTCCATGATTGGTGGATGACATAGCCGATGGCCATTGGATCTTTTTATACATGGTTGATGTATAGTTTTAAAGGTTTTCGTAGTCGAGCTACGTGTTGATTTTTAAATAATTCGTTAGATGTGCCGCGATAGTATTTGGATTGGGTGCTTTGTACCTTCAGTTTTAGTCCGTAAAGAGGTGGTGGGTGCTTCGTTCCCTCGGGTAAAGCCCGTAAAGAGGTGATTGCCCCTGTATGAGGCGAGCGTTGTTGTGACTCCGTATAGAACTTGTCATTACCCTGCAGGTCTTAAATGATTCAGGTCTAGGGTAATGGGTAGGAGTCTATAGTTGTTACCTCTATTTCGGGTGTGACAGAGTCGGTACATAGGAATTATTTTCTCAACTGTGTGATTCAAGTGGAATAACATTTTGGTTATTATTTTTCCTTAACTGTGAAACGTTATTTGCATTATTTGAAATGCTTGGTTTTGAGGATGAAAATTTGTTTTGAGACTTGTGTATGTCTGATGGAAAACTTGGAATTTTATGAAGTAAAACCGTTTTGAGGCTCACGTGGTTGTGTTGAACTTTATGCTATGTGATTGCATATCTTGTTTTACTGCATTATAGTCTGTTTCTATTGGGCTTCAGCTCACGTTGTGAGATTTGTAAAACCTTTTTCAGTTGAACGCAGTCTTATAGGTTAACTTTGAGGTGCCCGGAGGTGGCTAATGACAGACTCTGATGTTTTGTCTTTGTTAGGTAGTTTATACCTTTGTATATGGATCATGTCCAGATGTATCATGTTTTTTTTTCGAAAAGCACGTGTAATGTAATTCTTATGGTCGTGGTGCCTATGTATACATGATTTATGTTTTCGAGAGAAACCATGGGTTGGTTGTTATTTTTTGTAGTTTCTTATTACAATTTTTGTTGGTTGGTGCAACTGTTTACAAAAGGAGTTTTCAATTGATTTATGCTTCATTCAAACTCTTGTGCTTCGAGGGAATTTTGGAATGGCTTACACTTCTTTTAAAAGTTATTTCTTTATTCAAAATGTGTATTTTGTTTTAAAAGGGTTGGCTTCTTTTGGGGCCGTAACCATAGTCACTTGGGCTACCCTTTTAAATCAAATAAACCCTCAGTAGTGCATTTTTACAAAGGTTTTAGTCTCGTTTGGGCATCATGGTTTTTTACTCATTTGTGTTTGGGCATTTTGGTAATTGTTCGTGGGCTTTTTACATGACTCGGAGTTTAGGACATAACAACTTGGTATCAGAGCTCTGGGTTCGAATACTTAAGAGCCGTGGGAAGAGAGTGCGACACCTTGTGAGGAAAGATGTGTGTGTGTGCTTGGTTGCCTGTATTTATGTTTAAGTGTGTTTATAACATGAGCATGTTAGCTTGTTGAGCATGATAGCTTGCTGTGTATATGTGAGTATGGAGGTTGAACCTTAGGATTGATTAGTCTTGCCTCCGGGCGCTTGGATTAACAAATTTGGAAGCTAAGTTAGAAATGCATGTAGCTGACGTGTTTTCTAATAGGAAATCTAAGTAGGTTATCTAAAGTGATATGTCATTCTTGCTGGTTCTCCTCGGTATGCGTGTTGTGTTTGCATAATCGTTTTAGCTATGTGTTAG
>JAULJZ010088339.1:0-12379 GCA_032270985.1 Heliamphora pulchella
TCACTAAGTCTTAATCACTTTTTAAATATTTTACTAAATCTTACTTTTAAATTTCATAATCATTTGTTGACAAATATAACTATCTTCTATTCGTGCAAATCTCCTTCTCCTAATTGAACAATCAAATTTGGGAGGAAGAGGACATGGCAATGGCTGCAAGGCAACATCGAGGAAGAGCAGCGTGATGGCTGGGTAATGGGGTGGTGGTAGTGGCGGCAGCGAAGGTAGTAGTGGTGGTGGTTGTGAGAGTGAGATTTGTGTGTTGATTTTTGTTTTGTGTTTTAATTGATCATTCATCTCTTTCCTTCTCTCTCCGTGCGTGTAAGTGTGTGTGTTTGTGTTTTGATTAATGTTGCACGTAAGATATTTGATGAAATGTGTAGATAATGCCAGACAGTGAATGTTAAATATTTGATGCTGAAATGATAACATTTGCACAAAATGACTCATTTTTTAAATTCGTAGGCTAAATATCTTATTTGTAGGCAAAATGTCTCATTTTGTTAATGAGATATTTATGTAATCATGTATCGATAACGAGACATTTCTTTATTTTGTAGGCTAAATATTTTATTTGTCAAGTTTGTACGAAAAATATCTCATTTATCAAATTTGTAAGCAAAATGTATCATTTGGCGGTGTTGGTGGTTTCTGAAATGTCATTAACCTCCTTTCTGGTTTAGATTTTACATCAAATTAGTCCAACCATTAAATTTTTGCTCAGCTGTGCCTTGTTTGGCGCGTTTTTTAAATAAATTTTCATGATTCAATCCGTTTATTATGTAGAACTCATCGAGTTTGTTTAATATATTAAAATTCAGATTCATCTGATACCTGTAACTAAGTAATTGAGTAACATTTGTTTAATAATATTTTTTAAAATTATAATTTTTATTTGTTTATTTATTAGGAGATGTTATTCAATCAGTAATTTACAGATATCGGATGAATCTGAATTTTGACTTGTTAAATAAACTCGACGAGTTCTACGTAATGAACGGATTTGATCATAAAAATTTATTCAAAAAACACGCCAAACAAGGCACAACTGAGCAAAAATTTAATAATTAGACTAATTTGAAACAAAACTTAAACTAGAAGGGAGGTTAATGACATTTAAGAAACTACAAGAATAGTAATTGATATTTTACTAAATCTCATAAGAAATCACTGTAATTTACCCAATTCTTTATGGTGGTAGTGGTGTTGGCAGTGGTCTTGAAAAGTCCGAATTTGAGGGAAACTTAACCCTAATTATATATACATGTACGTTCATAGGTATCTATTTGGATGGATTTTAATTGAAGGCCTCATTTGGTAAGTGGTTTTAATCCAATTTATTGGCTTTCAATTTACATTTAGTTTGACACATTGACTCATTGACTGATTTTATATTATTTTTTATTTTAATTAACATTTCTAATTTCTATTAAAAGTTATTTTTTTGTTTTGTCTTGTAATTAAAAAATGAAAAAGAGGGAATAAATTTTAAAAATATAAAAATAAAATAAGCCAATAAACGTGTGAATTTTCTCTATCCAATTTGATCTTTTTAAAACTTTTTTTAAGATGAAAAATTTGATGAAGAAAATAAAATGATAAAAATCCGCCAAATTCCTTGTTATTTTTTTAATCCAAACTAGGCCTTAAAAAAAATGCAAGTAAAAAATTTGGCCCTTGTTTGCAAAGACTAATAACTTTTTGCCTATGTCTGTCTTGTTTGTTTTTAGCTTTTAAGATTTTTTTAAAAAAAAATTAGAAATGTCGTATAACATTTATTATACATATATAGTTTTTTCTTAAAAATTATATTTTATAATTTTCTTATCAATATTTATTAAATAAGTTTTATACTGAATATGAAATTATATAAAAATATTTTTTAAAAATTCATTACAACTTTTATCCTCTTTAAGCCATTTTAAATAAATTTAAGTCATGGAAATTGATTCGGCTTCAAACCACTTATCTCCTCCATCCAACAATAATAAATGACTTCAAGTCACTATAAAAATATATTAAAAGAACTATTTATTTATTTGTTTAAAATAACTTAAAGCAAAAAAAAAGAGTAAATGAGGCCTAAACCACCAATTAAATCGTTCTAACATAAATTTATCAAAGGAACTTAACGTAAACAAATCACACAACCTATATAAAGCTTCTCAGTTTTAGTTTTGATTCTAAGGGCATGTTTGGAATGTTTAAAAGGCTTGATTCTTAAGAGGTTTAGTTTTTTTTTTTAAAAAAAGAAGAATAAAATAAAGTTAGATTGTTTGGGATAATTTTTTATAGCATTTTTTTTGTTTTTTTATTAAAATATCTAATATACCTTACTTTTTGTTTTTAAGTTAAAGTGTTCGAGATATTTGCATAATTTTTTTGTTTTTCTGAGGAGGGTTGACTTTTTTAATTGAAGGTATTATAATAAATTTATTTAAAAAAGGTTAGGCTATTTGATATGTGGATATATTTTTATTTTTGGGTAATTAATACTGCGTAATGTGGAAAGTACTTCAAGATGATAATAGTGCAAATACATACTGTGTTTATATCCAAAATTCAATTACATGATTGGGATAACTTTCTAATGCCATTTTGTAACAGGTTTTTTTTCATTTATTTTAGGCTTTTTTTAAAAAAATTTGCTTTCGATCACTTAGATTGAACGAATTTTAAAAGAATGATCGTTTTAGTTAAATTAAAAAAAAAACTAGATAAGGCACAAAAAACCACTTAAAAAACCTTATAAAAGCCTGAAGTGGCTTTTTTTTTGGTCTTATCTAAAGTTATTTTATTTCATGTCAAATTTCTTTACTTTGTTCTTTATAACCAGAGAAATTTTAAAAGTATGTCTATTTAGATTACCGATTAAAAAATCATTATAGGAAAGAAAAAACATATCTAAAAACTATAAGTCAGTTGTGATATTTGTGATCCATTGATTCCTAGTACTGAAGGAGCAAGTATGAATCATGAAATATTTGTTGTTGCATCCTTTGGTGTTGACAGATCTCCAAAATCTGTGATATTCTTCTAATATGGGAGTATTTTACAAATAATATGGGAGTTTATGCATAGTTTAATAGTAAACTCAAATTACTATAAGTGAATATCTAACTAAAATTGTTGAACATATATTACATTACATACTCTTATTTAAGTGTTGAGTGTCCAACACGAATACTATATATATTTAGAAAAGTCCATGTAACATAATATACGATTCATATAAAATCTAGAAGTCCTCTATTCTTCACTGCTTTGTTATATACGGGGTTGTTTAATTGATTAAGTTTTTTAGAAGATGCTATTGTAGTATTGTTTGCCAAGAAGCTAAAGGTAACAAAAATGAAATGTGGGTCTTGTGACAGTTGTTTTATAAATTGTCTTATATTTTGAATTTAAGTGATTAAGGTCATTGCAACAACTGAAATGCACAATATGATTGATATTATGAAGTTGTTAATATCTTTCCCTGTTGGTTTTGGAGTAGATGGGAATGGCAAGTGCATTGGATACCTTATGCGGCCAGTCTTACGGAGCAAAGCAGTACCGTATGCTCGGTATTCAAATGCAGAGAGCTATGTTTGTTCTTTTACTAGTTAGCATACCTCTTGCAGTCATTTGGGCAAACACTGGCCCTATTCTTGTAACTTTAGGCCAAGATCCTAATATATCAGAAGTAGCTCAGCTATTTGCCCGGTACATGATCCCTAGCATTTTTGCCTACGCCCTTCTTCAGTGCCTCATCAAGTTCTTACAAACCCAAAACAACGTCTTCCCAATGATGATATGCTCGGGAATCACAGCTCTATTTCACCTCCTCTTGTGTTGGATTTTGGTGCTCAAATCTGGCCTCGGCATCAGAGGAGCTGCCTTGGCAAATTCCATCTCTTATTGGATGAACGTTGTGTTGTTAGTAATCTACGTGAAGTTCTCTTCTTCGTGTTCGAAAACTTGGACTGGATTTTCGAAGGAGGCCTTGCATGATATCCTCTCTTTTGTCAAACTTGCAATCCCTTCAGTTGTCATGGTTTGGTTAGTTTCTGGTTCTCAACATTCTTCTTAGTTACTAATACAAGTTAAGAAATTCGAAGACAAAACTTATTTTCAATCTCGCATTTCTTCAATTTTCATTGTTCTCTTAGCATGGAACAGTGCATAGAATATCCAACCTAACTTGTTTTAAATCTCAAATTTCTTGTACTTTGATTGCTATCTCATGGTGACGTGACGCATAAGCACACTATATTTCTTACCTCCACAATTTAATCTCTTACTGTTTGTCTATGGACTTCTTTGCAATTTGTTTATAGACTTCTTTGCAATTCCTTATGGTGGTTTTTCTAAACAGCTTAGAAATTTGGTCGTTTGAATTGATGGTTCTACTATCAGGTCTTCTTCCTAATCCTCAGTTAGAAACCTCAGTGCTTTCGATTTGGTAAGGAATGAGTATCTTTCTACTTGGAAATAAACTTTTACTTCATTATACATAACTAATATAAAAAAAGAATTCTTGCAGCCTTAATACAGCTTCAACAGTTTGGATGATCCCTTATGGATTCAGTAATGCAGTAAGGTTTGTTATACTAGACTGAGTTTCCTGTCTTTCCTTTTTCATTCCAAAGCTTTAAATTTTGGATACTTCTCAAATTTCAATGTATTAAATTTGGCTGCGGATTCATAAAAGTTTGTTAAATTCTCTACATTCATTTTTTGACCAATTTCATTTATTTTGACAAAAAATGTACATAATTTTGAGAGCTATGGAATTTCATTACATGCAAGATATAGAATATGTATGTGAACGTATTTGAAAATGTGAAACCACTTATTCTTTTTCCTGGATCAATTGTTTACGTACTCCTGTCCATTTTCTTTGAACAGCACAAGGGTCTCGAATGAATTGGGGGCCGGCCACCCACAAGCTGCGCATTTGGCATTGTGCGTTGTCTTGGGTATGGCCATTACTGAGGGCATTTTGGTTGGAGCAATCCTAATTTCAATACGCAACTTTTGGGGCTATGCTTACAGCAATGAGATAGAAGTGGTGAGATATATAGCAACCATGATGCCGATCCTTGCGATATCCAATTTCCTGGATGGACTTTTGACTGTACTTTCAGGTCTCTTCCCCATTTATCTGTTATTTTCTTTTGTTAACTTCTCAATCTAAAGGTAACAATTTTTATTTTTATTTCTACAAAAAGGGTTATTTATTGTCGTAGCATAATGACGAGAAGACCTTAAGACCATGCTTTGTTTTAGAATATAGACAACAGATATAAAACGTAGACAACGACTGTCTCGTGTTTCGTTAAATGCCCTGTTGGTGGATAAAAATAGTTCAAACATATCAAATCACCCAAAAATATAGGGCACTTATCTTGATTAGTTATCCACGCCATTAGATTTTCACAAATAATCCTCTGTCATTATCCCATTCTTTATACCACCTTACTAAACATTATTCCTTCTATTATCTCATAATATGTATCAAAATCTGTTTGTATTTATGTCCTAAGCGTAATATCACCACAACTACATTTTACAATCCCGTTTGATTGATCAGATATGTAATAAGGGAAATATAATCGTGTGGAATAAATAATCTTGTTAGGCTTGTAGCGGTAAGATTATCGATACCACATCTTCTTATATATTGTATATTCCACGTTTTGTAGGATTTGTTATTTAATGGAAACATAATATGCCAACACTTGTTTCCAAACACTGAAAACGCGATCCCATTAGATTTGTTGTCTAATCTCACGCCTAATCCACCTAATCAAACATGCTCATATATTTGTCTAAAGCTCTAAGACAAATTATTAGTTGATTTTTATATTAAAAAGTAAGTGTAGATTGTTCCAACTAGTTTGTTGATATCTATGATTGTTGAGACTAACCTCTTCTTTGTGTTCTTAGGCGTTGTTAGAGGTTGTGGTTGGCAAAAGATTGGTGCCTTTGTGAATCTGGGATCATATTATCTTGTGGGCATTCCTTCTGCAATATTGTTAGGTTTTGTCTTACACATTGGAGGAAAGGTATGCTCATTTGTCTTTTTCTGTTAGCAGCATCTCCTTTGTCATCTTATATTCATTAAAGGCAAGTTGTGAAAAGTCCTTTTTTTTCACTCATTTTCTCATGTAGGGATTGTGGTTGGGAATCATATGTGCTTTCATTGCTCAAGTTCTATCACTTCTTATCATTACATTGCGCAATAACTGGGAGCAAGAAGTACACTCTCTCTCTCTCTCTCTCACTAGATGAGCTACCCTTCATAACCTCTTCTTATGAAGCACAAATACTCTAAAATAGGTTTGCACACGTATTTAGATATGTATCGAATATAGATATGCTCTCGATATAACAAGATACGTATTCGATACGCTAAATAAGTATCTATTATTTTCTTTTATTTCTTTGAATTTTGGATATGGCTTGAATACGTAAGAAATACTGGAAGATACAGGAGAGATACATGGGGATATGAGCAGGATAAGGAGGGGATACGCAAAGCTTTAATTTTTTTTATTTTTTAATTTTCTTTAGGTATTTTTTGTTTTAAAATTTTAATTTATTATATGTTTTACTATATTAACTTTAATAGTGATAAGTTTGTGATTTATCTTTAATTTCTAATAAATTTATTATTTGTCATGTATTAAACGCTCGATTTTAACAACCAAATGAAGTTACTCCTATTTTGAGTTTTATTTTTATAAATAGTACATTACTAAAAATAAAAAAATAATATTTTACAAATGTATTATAACCGTATTTGTGTTCTACTTTTTAAAAATCTTTTTGTATCGACGTATCCATATTGTATCGTATTCGTATCCTATATCCATATATATTCATGCATCCTAGACCTCCTCCCTCCATTTCCCTCATGACCATGTTTTGTGGTCCTAGAGTGGGCCCACATTAATTTGAACCGTTTGTTTCTTAAGCTTATCACATGGGATCACTCATGCGAAAACTCAATTTGATCGAACATTGATAGATATGTGAACAAATTGCAATTTGTTTTATAAAATAGACAATTTATGTTAAAAATGGACAGTTTAATGATGTCTCTCATGAAATGAATGGTTAGTGATAAGTTTGTGATTTATCTTTAATTTCTAATATTTTTATTATTTGTCATGTATTAAATGCTCGATTTTAACAACTAAATGAATTTACTCCTATTTTGGGTTTTATTTTTATAAATAGTACATTACTAAAAATAAAAAAATAATATTTTACAAATGTATTATAACCGTATTTGTATTCTACTTTTTAAAAAAAAAATTTATCGACATATCCATATTATATCGTATTCGTATCCTGTATCTGTATATATTCATGCATCCTAGACCTCTTCCCTCGATTCCCCTCAATCTATGTTTTGTGGTCCTAGAGTGGGCCCACAATAATTTGAACCGTTTGTTTCTTAAGATCACATGAGATCACTCATGCCAAAACTCAATTTGATCAAAAATTGATAGATATGTGAACAAATTGCAATTTGTTTTATAAAATAGACAATTTATGTTTAAAATGGATAGTTTAATGATGTCTCTTGGGCTCATGCAATGAATGGTTTGAATCATTGTGTTAAACCCAATTTGGACCTACAAAATGAAATCTCAAGAGCATCTCTAACCCCAAATCTTTATTTTAAATAATCAAAAATTACTTTTTAATCAAATTATGAACTTAAAGAATTTTACTATTCATTCAAACTCTAACCATCTATTTTTATTTTTATCTCTAAAAAATTTCCTCCAAAATTAATTTTCAATATTTTCCTCATCAATTTTTATTATATATATCAGTATCCACTTTGAGGTCTACCTAATTTAAATAGCTCACAAATGATAATATTTAAATAATTTCTTTCTCTTCTAGATCTTGTGCAAATAGGATTTGACCTTCTCCAACTTAAAAAATATATAAATAAAAAAATATAATTTTAAAAATTTTATTAAGTATATTTAGTATTAGTATCATTTTAATAGTAATGTCGATATTTTTATAACGATTCTAATATCATAAATATTAATTGTATATGTTAAAAGTTATTCATATTTTATTAAAATACAACAGAAAATATAAAAGGATACGATTTATATTTAAATCATCTCTCTGCCTTCTTTTTTTTTTTTCTGTTAGTTTCATTATCATCTCTCACCCATTATAAGTGTTCACTTCATTGTTTAGGCAAAGAAGGCAACAGAGTGGGCCTACGGCTCTATAATTCCCGTGGATACAGTTTCATGAAACAGAATTGGTAAGCAATATAGCAGCAAAAAAAAATGCCCATGTTTGGCTTCTTTAAAGTCGGTTCTTTTATATATATATATATATATATATATATATATATAAGACATAGCTTTTAAGTTGTAATGTTTGACATTTTTAAAAAGTTATTTTTGTTTTCTTTTTTTTCCAAAAAATAAAACTTATATATCCCAAATACTTTAATTTTTTTTTTGAGTAAAATGACTAACAAATTCGTTTTAAAAAGTCAAACTCTTATCAAAAAATAAAAAAGCAAAGCCAATATTCCTAACGCACAACTTACTTAAAAATAAAAACTAAAGACATATTAAACATTTTAATTTAAAAAATCCAAAAAATTACTAAAAAAATTATTCCGAACAATATAATTTTTTTATTTATTTTTTTCCTAAAATATTATACCTTTTAAAACTGAACATTTTTCAAGACTTCATGTTACTAATTAGATTTGAGTAAAGGGAAAAGCTTTAACGTACACTGTATGGAATGCACTTCATAAAATTTATCACAAAAATTCATAACCAAATTACAAATATTTATAATTAAAAAAACTACATAAATTCATAAACTAGCAACCACAAAAATTCATAACAAAAAATCAGATAATTCATAATTCATAACTTTTGATATCACATTTTATATATTTCATACCTTTAACCACAAATATTCATAATTTTAATTACAAAATCTAATAAGTGCATACTATACACCTCAAAACCGGGATATGTATTGAATTTTTTTCTTTAATAAATATGAAGGCCTCGTTTGGCAATGTAACTTTAAGCCATTTTTTTTTGCTTGAACTGGCTTTTAGCTAAATCTTTTTCATAAATTCGTTTTAAGCCAAATAAACAAAAAGTTTATTTGGTGAACCGTAATAGTGATTTTAAGTCAAAAGGTAATAAGTCAAAAAACTTGACATAAAATAACTTTAAGCCAAAATGTCTCTAAGTCAGAAAAAAATTGTTATAATATTTTAAAATTTATTTTTACATAATTTTATATTTAATATAGATTTTGTTTGATAGATTTTGACAAGTAAATTTTAAAATGATAATTTTTACCAAAAAAAAAGATGTGTATGTAAGAGTCATGATATTTCTTACAAATATATAAAATTATTGTAAGCGAAAAAACATAAAGACTAAGGGCTTGTTTGAGATGTTTAAAAAATTTGACTTTTAAAATGTTTAGTTTTTTTTAAAAATAAGAGGAACAAAAAAAAGTTAGTATACTTGGATAATTTTTTATAGTAGTTTTTTTGTTTTTTTTTTTTTTATTAAAATGTCGAATATATCATTGCTTTTGCTTTTAGGTTATAATGTTTGGGATAATGACACGACTTTTTTTTTTAAATTTTTGTGAGAAATGTTGATTTTTTTAATTGAGAGTATTATAATAATTTTAATTAAAAAAATTAAAGTGTTTGGGATGTGTATAGGTTTTTTTTCTTAGATTAAGAGATAAAAAAAAAGTTAGTTGGCTTTTTTGAAAAACCAAATAATAATATTGCTTACAAGTTAGTTTTTTTTTTTTAATAAAAAAACTACTTTTTTGGAAAACCAAACAGGTGCTAAAAGTCTTAAAAGCCATTGGGTTCTCCAATGAGTCTTATTGATTTTATTGACCTTAAGCTGAAAAATAAAAAGTTAAATTTTAAGTATTTTGCCAAACAAAGCCGGAGTGTAGAAGGTAGAAAACACGAGTTATTAATGAATCAATGAAAATTCAAATGTGATATACAGGTCTAATTATACCTGTTTCGAGCACCATGGAATGGAAGGCGGCGGCCGATCCCCAGCTATGCTGAAGCAATTGAGGAAGCAGATTCTCCGAGGGTTTTCGAATTAAGAATCCCCCTACTTTATCGTAGAAGGAGAGTGATTTTGGGGGTTGATCAAATGGAATCTCTTTTAAACTAGTTGATGGAGATCTTTTCAAATCTTTTCTCATCGTATTTGATGGATTCATAACCTTATTTTTAAAGAAGTTTTTTCAGACTTTTGCGAAAATTGCCCCGTTTGGAATAAATTTTTAGATTTTTGTTTTTTGTTTTTCTGTTTTTTTGTTTATTTTATTTTTTAGACTTTTTTTTTCTTATTTTAGTTATTTTGTTTTTTTACTTGTTTGAATCAATAAAGGAACCGGTAAAATAAAAATATTATTCAAAATATAAAAAGAAGCTTACTAAAAATGAAAATAAGTTACATAAAATTAAATTTTTTTCTTTTTGAGCTCTTTTTTTATATTTTTGTTAAATAATTTTATTTTTGACCCGTCATTACGAAAAGAGTAAAAGATGTATAGTAATTTGAAGAATGAATGTAAAGATTTACTAATGGTAAAAATAAATAAAATAATATAAACAAATAAATATACTTAGATAGGATAATTTAAGGCCCTAATTGCAATCTTGGTTTTTGGTTAAAAATGCAAAAAATTAAAGTTGTTCATTTGGTAAAAAAGTAAAAAAGTAAAAAAATAAAAAAATTAAATCAAAATACAAGCTCTTAAAATTTCTATTTAAATTTCTACCACTTTTAAAATACAGTAACATCAATTATTTATTACTTATTTATTACAATTACCAACTATATATAATTATTATTATCAAATATATAAATAGTAAAATTATTCACTTTAAATAAAAAAACAAAAAAAGTTAGCGTTTTATCCAAATAATAAATTTTAAAAAAGTTAGCTTAAAAATTAAATTACCAAATAATTTATTTTAAACCTAATTTAATTTTTTAAACTAAAAACGTAAAAAAAAATAAAAAAAATAAACTTTTAAACTATTTGCCAATCGAGACCTAAGTCTCATTTTGCCCGGCAAGAATTTCTCTTGCTTCGAAAAGTAACTTGAGTGGAAATAAAATTTTATTCTCATGTTTCATTTTCGTTACGTAAAAATTTGAATTTAACTATTTAACATAATTTTACTCACATTAAGTGCTTTTATTGGTCCCGTTTGGATAACTTTGCTTATTTGTTTATTGTCTTATAAATTAAAAAATAAGTCGCATCGTTTGGGTAGTCAAATAAATCAAAAAATAAATAAGCAAATAAACAAATAAATTCATTTGGGTAGTCAAATAAGCAAATAAGCTTGTTTAGGTAGCCTGGGTAGCCAAATAAGTAAATAAGCTGGCTTATAAGCTAAATAAACTCATTTAGGTAAGCAAATAAGCAAATAAGCTCGTTTGGATAGTTAAATAAGTAAATAAGCAAATGTAACCAAACGAAGTGGCTTAAATACTTTTTGACTTATTTGCTAATAAGCTAATAACCAAATAAGCTAATAAGCAAATAAATAAGGGGTAACCAAACGGAGTCATTGTGTAGGTTGGACCCATTCAAGATAAAATATATCACTTAATTACATTTTTTATTTAAAGATAACACTATTTGATTCCAACTAATTATTTATTATAAGTTTCTATTTTGATCAAGGAATATGAGTGATTTAAATTTATTTATTTTAGGAGTTGGACCTAGATAATGACCAAAGCTGCCTACATACTCATGATTTGAACAAAAAATAAATAAAATCAACTTTTTACTTAAATAATCAACTTCAAAAAAATCAACTTAAAAGTCAAATTACTAAATAATCTACTTTAAACCCGATTTACCTTTTTAACTATAAATACAAAAAAAAAACAAAAAAGCTAACTTTTAAGTTTGTTGCAAATCGAGCCCTAATAGATTATAAATTATAAGTTATAGAAAAGTTATGATTGTTTTGATAAATATATTAGTTTATAACTAAAAATAATAATTATACCTTATAACATATATTGTAGATATTTAGATAAAATTGTAGGTTATTACTAAAATTAGTAGTAAAAAACTAAAAGTTAGTTCAAATAATTGAGCCAAACATTTTCAAAGTGTATTATAAATAATTTAATTTAAATAATTAATTTAAAACTATAAATATATTTATAAATATATTTTATAAATACTATTTTTATTATACCTTTACAAAAAAATTTATTTCAAAAATAAAATTAAAACATTTTCCTTCCCCCTCTCCCCTCCCCCTCTCTCTCTCTGACCTGATTCGTCAAACCGGTGC
>JAULJZ010088350.1:0-12379 GCA_032270985.1 Heliamphora pulchella
AAATACCACTTTTTCAATTTCTCTCAAAATACCCAAAAACAACTAAATCACTGTTAGCTCGGGTATTATTATTTCAATTCATATATTATTATTATATTAATTTAATAGGTCTCATTACTCACGTTTGTATACATAAGAGATCGATAGTAATGATCATTAAAAGCATATATAATACTGGTGGCAAAAGATATTATTAACAACTAATTGTGAATAATGATTATACGTATTTTTAACTTTTGTAATATAATTCTTTTTAATATCTTCTATTAAAATTTGTAATTAATTAAAATTAGTTGAGCTACTAAATGCAATAAGATTATAAATAAGATTCTAAGAAATAAGTTAGTGGGATAAAGGTAAGGATCGAATAAAGGATTAGATGGGATAAGAATATGAAAACTATGATGAAATCCTATTAAGGTGGGATAATGAAATTGAGTAATTATTGTATATGGTAAAATTATATAGCAAAATATTATTTATTCTATTATTAGTTATATTAAAATAAATATTTGAGCAAAGATGATAATTATTTTTATTGATCGGATGAAGTATGAAAATAATTCGTAAAGTTTAATATTCAACAATATCACGTTCTTTTGTTATTAACTAATTTTTTTTTAATTTTTAAAAAATATTGTAACTCATCCAATAGTTTAATAAAGAAGTTTTAGTCTGATCAAGCAAACGATGTACTAAAATACATATAAATCTGGATTGTTCCCTACTTTTATTCTCTGCATCTTAATTGACCACATAAACGACGGCTCTGAATGGGTAAATTTGGCTTATTAGTTTATTGTTTTATTTGACTTTGTAAATTTTTCGTGTTTAGTGAATTTTTTTTTATCATTTAGTCAAACTATTATACTTTTTAGACTCCTCTCATTGAAACAAGCCAAAAAAATAAAATTTTTTTGATCAAATTACAAAAAAAAACGTTCAAAAAAGATGAAAATAAGTAAAAATAAGTTAATAAGCCAAATTTTATAGTGTTTAAACTAAAATAAGCAAAAATAAACTAAATTAAGTCAATAAGCAGCGTTTGCCCAAACAGGGCCGACATATAAAAAAAATATATATGACTCAACTTTGTCCACCGTCTTCATATTTGGAAAACAAAGAGGCCTTACTGTGTCGATATTTGATAATTTAAATGGGATTGAATTCGATAGGCAGGATAAGTAATAAGTGTCAAATGATTTTTATTTGTATAAGAAATTTAAGTAGTGAGTTTTATTAATTTATATTTGATTAGAATAAGATAAAATAAAAGACTACTTATACAATTGTTTTTTTATCATAAGATTAGAAGAAATATAACATGAAGTGTAATAATACAAAGAAAATGTATTTATAATAACACCTGGTATAAAGTATTACTATGTCGATATTTATTCAATTAATTGTTTCGATCATACAAAACAAATATAGAGTTAGTCTGTGTTTGGGTTAGTTTATTTTTTAAATTTTTTAGCTTAAAAGTTACAAAAAAGTCAATTGATTTAGTTTATTAGGCTTTTTCTCACTTTTTTTTTTACTTTTTCTTCATAATTTGACAACTAAATTTTTATAAAAAAATTAAAAAATTTAAAAGCTACTAAAAAAACTAGTCCAAACACAGGCTTATTAATGCGAGGAGACACATTCTAAATTAATAGATCCCAAATATCTCTCAGTACAATTTCAAGCTCTCGAAATCGTGGTTCTGAAAAAGCCCCCGAGCTTGTATTTTTAGACTAGTTTTTTTCTATGATTTTTTTTTTGTTTTTAGTGAATTTTTTTCAGTATTACTTCAAATGAGTGTAATTTTTAGATTTCTTTCGTCATAAGAAAACAAAAAAATAAAATTTTTTGATCAAAATCTAAAAAAATTCATATAAGACAAAAAAAAACTAACTTAGCAGACTTTTTGGCTTCTTTTTTTTTTTAATTTTTTCATCTTTCATGAATTTTTTTTAACAATTAGTTCTAACGGACATATTTTTTAGAATTTTTTCATCACAAAAAATAAGAAAAATAAAAAAATTTAAACCAAAATATATATAAAAAAGTTCATAAAAATGAAAAAAGCTCTTAAAAAAAGCTACAAGGCTTTTTAGTCCAAACATAAGGAACAACTCCAGAATCACTCTTTGAATTATAGAGCCAAAAGTTTTTTTTTTTAAAAATACAGAGAAAAACTCAAAAATTTGGCTATTCACTTTCTCATCCTCTCTGTTTTAGCAATTAATTTTTTATGGCCCCGTTTGGATAAATAATTTATTTAGTTTATAAGTAGCTACATAAATAATTTCGTTTAGTTTGTTAAATAAACACGATTTAGGTTAATAAATAAATAAATTAATAAGTAAATAAGTTAATAAGCTAAAATAAACTAAAAATAAGTCAAATAAATTAAAATAAACAAATAAGCAAATAAATAAGTGTTCTCCCAACAAAGTAAATAAATAAATAAGTCAATTAAATCAAATAAACTAATTTATTTATGTTTTTATTTATTTATCAATAAATAAATAAGCAAGCTATTTAAACGGGACCAATATTTCTCTTCTACTTGCAAATTTAACTAATCCAAAAGAAAAAATATATATACAATTTAGAGAACTATGCTCATTAGCTAGCGAAATATAATTAGTCAATATAAAAATTTCAGAAATAAAAAAATATTTAAATAATCAGTCAAGGTAAAAATCTCTAAAATAAAAAATTAATTAAATAACCTATTAAAATTTTTAAAAAATAATTACTCTGTAAAATATCCAACGAACCTCATTATCCGAAAACTCTCTCAAATTGCACGACAAAAAAAGTAAGTTAGTAACACAAAGAGTCAATAAAGAGTTATCCGTTATCTACCAACCACGTGTGAAATGTGCCATAAAGATGTCGGGTAAAAATGAGTAAAATTACTAACACTGCCATTATTCGGAATAATTGTTTACTTATTTTATTTTATTTTATTTATTTTTATTTTTAACAAAAAAAATTTATTATTTAAATAAATAATTATATTTTTGACTTTTTCATTGAGAAGAACTGAAAAAATAAATCTTTTAATCAAATTCATTAAAAAAAAAATTTTTTAAGTCAAAATAAGTCAATAAATTAAATTTTATATTGTTTATTTTTATTTTTAGTGAACTTTTGTCATCTTACTTGATCGGGTCATCACATCGAAAGAATTCAAAAAAATAAATTCTTTTTATTAAAATGTAAAAAAAAAATTTTTAAAAAAAACAAAAATTACCAAAATTAACCCGAACAGGAACACTAAAAAAAACTTATTAAAATCTTATTAAAAACACTGTGCAGTGTTAAAAAGGCAAAATAATTTTTAAAATTGCACTAAATAATATATAAAAAACCGGTGTAGATTATTTTTTAGTAAAGTTTTTAATAAAAATTTTAGTGTTAATAGTTTCATTGGTAAAATATATTTGCTCCGTTCTTATTTATTTATTGGCTTATAAGTCAAAAAATAAGCAACGTTGTTTGAATAATTAAATAAGTCAAAAATAAAAAAATAAGTAAATAAGTAAATAAACCAAATAAGCTAAATAAACTCGTTTTGGTAATCAAATAAGTCAAATAAGCAGGCTTATAAACAAATAAGCTTGTTTGGGTAATCAAATAAGCCAAATAAACTAGCTTATAAGAAAATAAACTCGTTTGGATAATCTGACTTATAAGCAAATAAACCACAAACCACCCAAACGATATGATTTAAATAAAATTTAATTTATTTACTAATAAGTAAATAAGTAAATAAGCAAACCACGGGCCATTGTCAGCTTCAGTCTAATCTATTATTACTGATTCTTACCATGTGCTTTGTCAGCGTCTTGTCAGCTTCATTGATGATGTTTGAGATTGATAAAATTAATAATTTATAAATTATAATTTATAATAAAAATTATAAATATTTGATAAAATTATAATTTATTACTGAAATATAAAAAAAAATAATTATAATTTATAGCAAAAGTTATAAATATTTAAAAAAAATTATAATTTATATCTAAAATTAATAGCAACAAAAACTAAAAACTATCAGTAGTAACTTTTTCAAACACCCTAATTTTAAGGTTTTTTAAGAAATAAATAAAAATAAAATAATTAGTTATAAATACAATTCTACGTTTGGTAGGACATTTAGTATACTTCAATTTTTTAAAATTTTTTATGTTTATTATTTTAAAAGTTTTAAGATTTAATGCTACACATTTTATTGATAAAATCACTTTTATTAATTACATTCTCCTAATTATTTAATACAAATGTTCATAACGTTATCACCACTTATTAACTCCAGCCACCGTTGATGACTTTTTTCGAGCATCAACAGTGGCCATTTTTCAGCGACTATTCAGTGATGCTTTTCAACGACCTCCGAAAGTCTTCCTATAATTTTTCTGGTATCTTTTTTGACGATGCATAGAATAAATAAATTTTATTATTCACTGTATTCAAATAGTAAAATTTATATCAATTTTGTTAAACCAAGGGATTTTTAATTAGATTTTGATAATTTTAATAATTTATTTTTAAAATTAAATTGATTTAAAATAATTATATTTAATTATTTCTAAAACGAGTAAATATTGACACTTCATGACAAATGAGTCAACGACACCTTATATCATTTGTGCTAACTTTTTGCATCAAATGGGTTGACAGTCAGTATTCTAAATAAGAATTTTTTGTGTTTACACAATTTGTTATTTGAGTCAACACCTTAAGACACAGTATGCTTGAAACTCTTAAGTGTGTCGATACTATTGAGAAATTGAGTCGACACCCTAACATCTTTATCTAAGACATTTTAAGAACTCAGATGAGTCAACACCAAATGATTTTGGGTTGACACCTTCAGTATTGGACCGAAATTCATTTTGAGTTGATACCAAAGTATTTTGAGTCGATACTAAATGATTATTTGGGTTCTAGAAGTCGAGTTCTTGGATTGACACTAAATTTACATAAGTCAACATCAAAACACCATTTGAAAAACAAAATGAGTCGACATCACAAAGAAATGGGTCAAAACCAGAGCTAAAAGTCATTTCCCGATTCCAAGCCAAAAAGAATCGACACCAAAGCTTGTTGAGTCGACACAAATGTTCCTTTCGAAAGCAAGAGTTTTGGGGTGACACCAAACGAAGTTGAGTCGACACCAAAACAACCGAGACTGTTTGAAAGTTTTTGAGTCGATACCAAACGAAGATGAGTTGACTCTAAAAGTCCCGAGACTGACTGTATCTTTTTGAGTCGACACCAAACGTTTATGAGTCAACACTAATGTCTCACCTGAAAATCTGAAGAAATGCACTAGGTCGACACCAAATGATTCATGAGTCGACACCACTGCGTAGGTGAGCTAAAAGCAAAAATTGAATCAACACCAACGAAGATCTAAGTCGACACAACCATTTGAAGAATCAATCCCTAGATATTTTGTGTCAACACAAAATGGTTTTGAGTCGACACATGCGACAAATTTCAAATCTCGCGTTGGTTCCAACAGTTAGATTTCAGAGTATTAATTGCCTCCACTAACTCACCAATAGTCATTCACTTCAGATGGCTATATAAGAAGTGAATTTTCAAAGCTTCATAGATCCGAACACTGTTCTATTACTCAAGATCAAAAGCTCAAATCCTTGAGAAAGCATTTACTGCTTTTCAATACTCTTCCAGCCGATTCTCTCTTTATTGCTCATTTATTTCTAATCATTTGTAAAGAGAGTGAGTTAGAGAATCTTTGATTCTCTCATTTATTATAATAAACGGTGAGTCACCCTTGATCTATTAAGAGAGTGAGTAATCCGCTTTAAAGAAAAGTTCAAGTTAGTTTAGAAAAAACATGCATTATTTTGTAAGAACTACTTGAGGCTGTAAAAGACTTGTGGATACGCCTGTGAAACATTGAATCCTATTGAATATTCTCAATGAGAGTTTTGAAGAGTAGACGTAAGCTTAATGAAAGCCGAACCACTATAAATCTTAGTGTCTGATTCATTTTCTCTCTCCATAACCTTTTTAACTTTCTTATTACTTTATTGCTTACCATATTAACTTGTGAAATTAAAAAGATTTTTAATTTTTTTTATAATTGTTATTATTGTTTTAAGACCTAATTCGTCCCCCAGTTGAGTTGCCTGAACTAACAAATTTGCTCAAACACTTTACATATTCGAATAATGAAAATTATCTATATTGGCTCCAATACTAGCCACACTAAAAATAAAATTCACTGTTCGTTGTATTCAAATAGAGAAATTTATCTTTGTTCATGAAATCCTACTATATGTACCGTCATCACTTTGTTAGCTATCAAGACAAGACAAAACAATAAATATATTTTTCTGTATTCAAACGGATAAAATTATTTTTAATTTAATAGTCGTCACCTTGTTAGCCATCAAAACAATATGTTAGTTCTAGGTAACTCAAGAGAAAAAGTAAATTGGGTCTTAAAAAATAAATAACAATTTTAAAACCTTTTTGAAAATCTTTTAATATTGTAATCAAATATAGCAATTTAATCAACAATAGAAACAATGCAAATATTAAAGAGATTAGGAATAGAGAGATTGAACTGGACACCAAAAATTTATAGTGGTTTGGCTTCTTCCAAATTTATGTCCACTTCTCAAGTTCTCCCTTGAGTATTTTCACTATCTAGAATGCTTCACGGGCGTATTCCAAGTGTTTACAATTTCAAGACTTCGCTTGAGTAAACTGAATGTTTACGGGCACATTCACAAGCCTAAAACAGTTTCAAGAAGATCTTATGAAAATAAATTCCTATTTTCTTGTAATCTCTCTTGAACTTTTCTTTGATGAGATTTACTCACTCACTCAAAGGATAAAGGGTGACTCACCCTAGATTACAATAAATGAAGTGTATAAATGAGAAGCACTCACTCTCTTTGCAGAAAGATTTATAATAAATGAGAAAGTAAAGAGAGATGAGGAACAAGAGCTGGAGATTCAGCAATAAATAAGGGCTTAAGAATTCTGAGTTTGATTCAAGCAATAAAACAGTAAATGTATGTCTCCAGTTGGAGTAAATGCTGAGAAATTACTTCTTATATAAGCTCTTGTGCATTCATGACCGTTAGAGGTAGGTGGGAGCAATAAATGCCACAAATCCAACTGTTGAGATCTGTCACGAATTTGAATTTTTGTCGTCGGTGTCAACACAACTATATTTTGTGTCGATACAAAATGTCTAGGGCAGGATCCCTTAAGTGGTTAGGTCGGCACAAATTTGCTGAGTGGTCGACACAATTTCTACACTCAACCTTACCAACATTATGGTGTCGACACATTTGAATCTGGTGTCAACTCGTTTAAAATTTCAGCATCTGAAGGAGGCACTTTGTGTCGACTCAACTTACCTTTGGTGTCGACACTATTTTCTACGGGAAAGCTCAGTACTTTTGTGTTGACTCATCTTTAGTTGGTTCGACTCAAATGCACTTTAGAATCCGGAATGAGGCACTTTGTGTCGACTCATGTCTTCTTTGGTGTCGACACTAAATTCTGTAGAAAGTCTTGGTATATTTGTGTCGACACTTGAGGTCTCTAGTGTCGACACCACAAATTCTTCAGGTAGCTTGGGGACTTTTGTGTCGGCTCATCTTCAATTGGTGTCGACACCTCAAATGCTGTAGATGACCTTGGTTCTTTTGTGTCGACCCAAAATTTTGGATACCAAAACTAAAAAACACTTTTGTGTCGACACAAAACTTATTTGTGTCGACTCATTTTGAGTCCTGAAAGCTATGGCTCTTTTGTGTTGACACAAAACTTGTTTGTGTCGACACTAACTTTGATACCTGAAAGATAACTTCATGAAACTGTTTGGGTGTCAAACCATTTGTTCAAAGGAATTGACACACTTGATGTGATTTAAGTATACTTTACCTTTAAAGTGTTTGACTTATTTTTCAATTGAGTTTAACACAAAATATTCTCATGCAAGAATACTTAAGTGTTTTATTCATTTTGAGAGATAAGTCATTTTTTTTGCCTAAAGTGTCAAATTATTTGTTCAAAATGTGTTAACACTTTCATTTTAAAAATATAAAGATATTATTCTTTTAAAGCAATTTATTTTTTAGAAAATAAATTATAAAAATCATCAAAATCAAAATAAAAAACCCTTAGGCTAACACAATACAAAATAGTAAATATTCTTTTTATGTATTTAAGTAGATAAAATTATCTCTGGTTTAATAGTTGTCGGAATTGGTCGTCAGAATTGATCATCGAAAAGTCATTAGAATTGGTGGTTGAAAAGTCGCCAGAACTAGTGATCAAAAGTTGCTGAAGTTGATCGCCAAAATCGTTATCGGAGGTTGCTAGAGGTGAAGGGATGGAGGTGTTGAGATGGAGAGAAAATGTATTGAGGTGGAGTGATGGGGAAGAGTATTAGGAGTATTTTGGTCTAATTTAGCCTAATAAACTTTAAGCGTTAAATTTTTTTTTATTGGACCTTATACCAAAAGATCCAAAAAAAAAATATTATTTAATGAATTTTATGAGTAACTTAAAAAATGAAAGTTTATTTGACTTAAAATGACTTTTAAGTAAAAAGATAATAAGGTAAAAAGTTTTAAATTAAAAAACATTATTATAATTTTTAAATTTTCATACAATTTATATGCCATATAGATGTTGTTTGATAGATCTTGGTGAATAAGTTTTAAAAATATAACTTTTATTAAAAAAAAAAAAAGATGCATATAACAAAAGTTATGGTATTTTTTAAAATATATAAAAAATATTTTAGGTTATAAACAAAAAAGAAAAAAGTTTAAAAGTTAAAAAGCAAAAAGACAAAAAAAAAAAAAAAAAGAGACAGAGATTGCCAAACGAGGAGAAAATGGGTTTTTGGGCTTTTAAGCTTGTCTTTAACTCAAGAACCAAACGAAGCTTCAATTTTTTTTAAATGTAAAAAAATATAAACAAAGAAACAAAAGTGCTATCTATGATTGTTATATAACTAAATCAAACCAAACTAAATTAAACATTTGTCTCAATTAATTGAGATTAATTATATGAATTTTTTTATATTATTCTACTCTATTAAGAGCCTTATCTTCATGTATAACTGTTTATATATCACTTTGTTTATGTATCACTTTGATACTTTCTTAGTTTTTTAAATACAATCGGACCAACCCAAATATTGCATCCGTTCACCCAATTTGAAAATTGTGTTATCTTTACATCCTAGTCCTCTCACTCACACAATATGGCATTTTAAAACTTAATAAATAATTAATTTTGAAGACCGTACTATTGGAATTTTGTGAATTCAATTGGTCATTGAATTTCAGAATTCAATAACAGAATTTAATTGTAATTAAATTGGTCATTCAATTGGCAAATGAATTCTGAGAATCAATACCATCCAATGGTCATTAATTCCTTTTGTAACTCTACATGGGTAAAAATCTTTATATAGCTGTTCTCCCATTCTGTTTTCAGCACAGAGCAAAATACAGCAACAAGGCGAAGTGGTAAGAACAAAAGGAGAAATACAGACAGATTTCAAAGCTGTGAGAGTAAGAGAGAGAAAGGCAGACGGGGTACGTTCGTAACCGATCCTTGGTGGTGTTCCAACGATCATGTCGCTGTTTTATTCTGGGAGAGTGACGTCGGTGGAAAACCTACAACACTCTCGGTAGGCAGTGAATCATTCTTAAGAAAACTGTATTTACAGAATTCGATTTGCATACTCTGTTCATATTATTTTTTGAAATTTCGTTTCTGTAAATTCTGTTTATTGTAATTGTTGAAAGTTAATAAGATGTATTTTCTAGATCACCGATCATGTATATATTGTGGCATTGTATTTCTCCCAACACGTACTACCTAGGTAAATAGTCTTTCATATAATTGCTTATTTACTTATTTTATTTTATTTATTTTTGTTCTAATAAATTTTTTTTATTATTTGATCAAACTACTATATTCTTGTTTTGATCAAAGTATAAAAAATCAAAAAAGATAAAAAAAAATAAGTTAAAATAATTTAATAAGGTAAATTTTATGTTGCTTATTTTAGTTTTTAATAAACTTTTCTCATCTTTTATGTAAAGATTTTACTTTATTGGTCATCTCATTAAGAAAATTTGAAAAACAAAAAATTTAGTCACAAAATTTTTTAAAAAATCAAAAAACGACCAAAATAAAGAAAATTTCTAAAATTTAGCCAAAAGAGGCCAAAGAGTTGGGTGTAAAACAAGCTTGGCCCAGTTTGGGCTAAGTGTCAAGAATATTGCATATTTTTGTTTTTTTTTTTTAATTTTTTTTAACTAATTTTTTTATTTTTCGACTTGTATTGATAAGATGAACCCAAAAAATATAAAAATTTAATCAAAAGATTAAAAAACACTCTACTAAGAACAAAAATAAGCAACATAAAATTTAATTTTTTGTCTTATTTTGACTTATTTTTATCTTCTTTGAAATTTTTAAAATTTTAATTAAAAAATTAATTTTTTTAAATCGTCTTGATGAGAAAAATCAAAAAAATAATAATTTGACAAAATAATAAAAAAATTTGCTAAAAATAAAAATAAACAAAATTAAATAACTAAATAAGCAATTATCCCAAACCGCAACTCTTCAACACGTGAGAATCTCACTCTGGAAAATTAATGAGAAAAGATATAAGATGGAAAGATTATTATTATTATTAATATTATTGGATTATTACTTCTTTTGCCGAAAAAAATAATTTGTACGATAAATCTACTTTACGTAGCAAAATCATAATTCACTCCATTTTCAGTTTCATATCCTTCAGGATTCTGTTTGGTAGACGTGGGGTGTGCTTGTAATAATAATTTTAATTATTTATTTTGTAAATTTTAATTTAATTGAATATATACATGAACAAGTTGTATATTATTTTATAAAAAATTAGTTTCTTAAGTAAATAAACTATATAAAAAATTAAGTCAATTAAACATTGTCTTTTATATGATTGAAACATATTTATTTTTAAATAAAATAATCGACTAATAAAATTTTAAAAATAAAATATAAAATAAATGTGTATTGCTCGTATGACTATTAATGTTCAATCGGCCTAATTTTTTTTACGCGAATCATCTCCAAATAGAGAGAAAATCTCTGTTAAAAAAATAAAAAGAAAAAGAAAAACACTTTATGTCAATTTCAAAATTGACAAAAGTGCTCATTTTCAATTGTTCACGTTTTTTTGATGCTGTCGAAAACTTGAAGACGAATCACCCAATCAACCAATTTTTAAAAAATTAACCTAAAAGTTAATTTATTTAATAATATATTTTTAATTAAAATAAGTTATTTTTACTAAAAGCCCAATCTCAAAAAGAAAATTAATTAATTGCCAGTCACTGGGGCAGACCTAGCTATAGTTCAATATTTCTTCATATCAGATTGAGATCCTAATAAACTTCCATCACACCTAAAACTTTTATAAAACCTATCCAAAACTAATATAAGGCTTCGTTTGGTAATATTTATAATTTTTTATTTTTTATTTATAAAAAATAAAAAATATATTTTTATTTATTTTTATTTAAAACAAAAAAAACAAAAACATGTTTGGTGGTGGTCGGAGGTATTATTCGGTAATGACAGCAAGAGGTGGTGATGGTAGTCAAAAGTGGTGGTCAGAGACGGTAGTTAGAGCGGGTGGTCGAAGGTGGTGACTGTATGTGGTAATCGGAAGTGGTGACAAGAGATGATAATCAGAAGGAGTGGCCGGAAGGGTGGCCGAATGTAGTAGTTGGAGTTGGTGGCCAGATATGGTAATTGGAGGTAGTGAAAAAAAAGATACAATCAAAATTTGTTTACAAAACAAGTGAAAATATATTTTTTTTATTTATAAAAATTTTGTAAATTTTGAAAACTGTTTACAGTTTTTTTAAAACCAAAATAATTACCAAATATGTATTTATTTACAGTTTATAAAAAATTTAAAAACAAAAATAAAAGACAGAAAATATAAAAGTTATCAAACGGGGCCTAAGAATTTTTATCTCATAAAAATACTTTGAATTGTCACATAAAATTAAAATATAAAAATTAATATAAATTAATTTTTTTACAATTATTTTTCAAGGCCGTACGACTAGATAAAGAGTTGGGTAAATTACACTGACCCCCCGAGGTTTCTGACAAAAACAGAAACCCGCTCTGTAGTTTCAAAAATTGCACTAACACCCATTCAGATTTGATTTTAACATTAAAGAGACCCAAACTGTTACAATTTTCGTTCAATTTAATAGAAACTACCGTCCCACCCCAAAATTGCCCTCAAAACCACCATCTTTCCCAAAACTACCACCCCACCCACCCCCCACCGTCC
>JAULJZ010088361.1:0-58969 GCA_032270985.1 Heliamphora pulchella
TCAATTGAGAAATCAATTGGGAGTTACAGAGAATTCAATTCAGAATTCAATTGCCAGTTATGGCTATTGAATTCTGGGCAGACCCTTGGAGCTCCAGGGTCTGTCACGTTCTCTGTCTCTTCCTCTTCTCTGTGACTCTTCCTCTTCTCTGAGACTGCAGAGCCCCTGGCTCTGCCTCTTCACCTTTCCAGACCCTTCCTCTGCTTAGCCCTTTTATTCATGGAAGGTTTTCTCTGGAAATCAATGGCCACTCGTGGCTGTTGGTTTCCAGAATTCAATTGCAATTGAATGGCCAAATTCAATTGTAATTGATCCAGCTATTGAAATCTGGATTTCAATGGCCAATGAAATTCACAGATTCCAACATAAAGATCTTCGAGAGGAAGTGTTCAACACTTACCGAGTAATTGTATGTGAGCGGTGGCATTTCTTTCTTGTATTTTATTATTATAAAGATTAACAAAATATTTTTTTATTAGTCTTCAATCTTAATTTCCTGCCTCTATTTCTTTATTTGTTTGGATATTTTCATATCCAACGAAATCCTGAAACCTGGCATCGGACAGCAACACAATCGATTGCTTTAATTCTCTATTGATATCAACAGAAAGATTTTTATTTTGGTTAATAGCAACCTAATAGTGGATATACAATTTTGGGGACTCTCTACTTTTTTCCAAAGCCTCAATTACTTTACGCACATTGCGACATATATAGTTCTCTAGGAGACCAGATCTAGTTGGTTATAATACCATTTATGACGATTCTAGCAGGCTACTAGTCCCATAAATAAGGAGCCTACTAACATAATTTAAAATCTTAACCCCAAGTTGTTAGTTGCAATACATAATTATATATATTATATATATAATTAATATTTCTCATTCCATTGATATAAGATGTGATATCATAAATTCACAATTAATTGTGTTATCATATTCTCAGGAGATAAAAAAAATGTCTAATAACTATACAAACATGGCCAATATTAGTAACTTGGACATAAGTTGGGGAGATTGTGTTGCTAGATTATTTATTAAAATTGTTGGGTCACTAATCTACTTGAGATGTGAAAAATAATGTTAGAGCCAACATTAGTCTCTCAAGTGGAGCTCTGCGGCAATAAGGTTAGAGAAATAAAGACTTTGAGAAAGGGTAACAGTCTGTGTGCATGTTAATGGATTGATCTGAGTTTGCAAATGAGTTAGTATCTACAATGCAAATCATAAGAAGAATCTAGAAAATTGATGAGAATATAACGTATTTAAGCGTAAAATATTGTGGTACTCCAATCTCAATTTTCCTTCGCCTATAGATGGAAATATGCATGTTGACTACAATTAGCCAATTGGACATAAGTTTTCAGAAAATATGGTGAAACTATAAATTGAAATTATTGAGGTAGCCAGCAGTCTGTCTACCTAAATCATTACAGCAGAATAATTGAGTAGAGCCCATGAATGAGCAACAGAAAAGGTGTCATGCCTGCCTTCTTTGGCAATGGAATCATGAACACGCATTGAGAAACACAAACAAACAAGATTCCAAAGTATATAGCGAGAGAGTTATTAATTGATCCTTGGTTGTGTGGACAACCACCACATATCAGATATTTGTATAATTTGTGCGTTAGGTGCAATGTGCGTGTGCGTGCGTTGAATGAATTTATTGGCTGCAAAAGCCATAGCAAATTGAGGGAGAGCCCACATGTTCCTACTGGAACAGAATAAAGCAACACGAGAGGGAGCTTGTGATCATTTTCCCGACAGTTTCTTCACTCGATGGCCTTTCCCAAACATAGTTGAAAGACTATTTTTATGAAATAATTAGTATATTTGAATTATTAGTGTGTAGAGTTAATGGGTTTGGATTATTAATGTAATATTTTTTTGTACCGAATGTTATTTGATTGAGAGTAGGATAATTTACCGATAAATAATACGTTGTTTGGTTTAACATGATTTTAGTAAGATTAAGTTTTTTAATGTACAAAAATAATAAAAATAGTCTCAGAACTAGCCAACCAAACAACGTTTATGATAGTCCCTCATAATTTGTATTAAGTTAGTTGGGGTTTTTTTTACCCTCTCTAAATGGTTGCCAAACACATTTATATATGAGTCTATTAATAAAATAGTTAAATTATAAACCCTAATCCCACAGCCAAATGAGGCCTAAGTATATAAATTTATTGGTCCATTTTAAAAAAAATATACTTTCAAGAACATAACATTTCCAACAAAAAGTAATGATTCTCCAGGATTTTTGTAGATGAAAAAAAGGAAATACTATCATCCCCAAATTAATTACCGAATCACGGAATTGATAGGTCTTTAAGAGCAATTGATGTAAAAATGTTATAAAATGAAGTGAATTAAAACACGTACTAAGTTGTGCTCTATTAAATATTTTGCTTTTTAACTTATTTTGATAATTTAAATTATTTATTTTATAGTATTTATTAATTTTAATACTCACATAAAAATTTAATTAATTGTATATTTATAACTATATAATCTGATTATATTTGTTTAACATTATTTTTTTATAACATTATATTTACCATTGATTGTTTTTCAACAAATGTGATCTATTCACATAATTAAGTTCAATATCTGATTAATTTAATTTTTTTCACCAATAATCTACTTAATATATACTCAATATAAATAGTTTCGATTATAAAAATATACAAAAAAATCTAAGACTATTGAAAAGCACAACGACGTGCTGTGCTTAATAAAAAGATGTCCAAATAAATGCCACCACTAAAGTTAAATTATGGGCTCACCCTAAATTAAGAGGTGATCTTAAATTACCAGTTGGGTGCTTATTATTTATTTTTTATTTTTATTTTTTTTAATTCAAATTTTAAAATTATAACTTTTGTTGTATACATTTGTTTATGCAAAATTTATAATTTTACAACATACTCATCAAGATTTACTAATTAAGCTCGATATTAAATATAAAATATTAACATAAAAATATAAAAATAATTTTTAAAAATCATTTTAAAGAAATCCAGTTAAACCAAAATTCAATAATTTTTTTAATGTATGCATGTTGTTTGAGTACGGAATATTTAGAGCTTTAAAAGATAGGAATGTTTAATAGATATGATATATTTATTTTGTTAAATATAGAACCTAAGGACTAAAGCTGTTCAAAAAAACCGATGAATCCACAAAATCAGAACAAACCGGTCCAAACTGGCAGTTTGGTTTCATTTTTTAGTTAACTAGTCTGATTTCGATTTATGCCAAAAAACAAAGATAATTGTATGATAAGGTTTGGGTTTAGGTTTTAGACTCACGGTTCTAGTTTAGAATCAAATTGAACCGTATGAAATATATTATACAATAATTATTTTAAATTTATAATTATATATAAATATAATATTCTATATATAACTATATATATAATAATTAATAATATATAACTATATTATGCATATATATATATATAATATTTGTATTAAATTATTGGCAAATTTATAATAATGAAATGGCTATTTCTACAAGTATAACTATATTTTTTTATTTTTTCTTTAACTTCAAATACATTTCACCCCATGTATTTTATGTCACCACTTTCCAAAGATTTGTATTTTTTAGATGGTCATTGAATCATTGTATCACATTATTCATTAGAATATCATGTTACTATTTTCGCATTTTAGAAAGAGGAACTGAAACTGATCCGAAACCGATCTGTTTCAACAGATCAATTTTGGTTTGGTTCAACTAGGTCCATCGATCCGAATCGATTCCAAAATTTATGAAATCGTTAATCACGATTTAATTTTCAAATTTTTTAAAAATCAGACCAATTTGGTTCGTGTATACCCCTACTAAGGACACTATTAAGGCATTAGTATTCAACTAAATTCATTTTAAAGAAGTTTAAATTAAATCAAACCTCAATGGTTTTTTTTTATATTATTTTTGCATGTTGTTTAAGTACTGAATATTTGATGCTTTAAAAGATAAAAATATTTAATAGATATGATCGATTTTTTTAGTTAAAGATAGAACGCCATAAGTACAAAATTAAAGTAATATCATTCAAACAATAAAAAAAATTATACCTTGATTTAAACACATGACCTAGACAACATTTTGGTCTTACTAGAGTTTTGGAACACTCGGGGACCTAAAAATGTTTAAAATATCTTCACGTTTAAACACATGACCTAGCTGAAATTTCACGTCTTCTAGGGTTTGAAACACTCGAGACCTAGAAACGTCTCTCATATCTCAAGGTTCTAATGCATGGTTGATAAAAAGATTTTAATCTTTTATGAATTAAAATAACAAACATCAAATATTTGTGCCTATTAATTATTTTGAAAAAAAGTATAACCACTCACAATGAAGAATGTTTGGGCTCCGCTTATTTTGACGTAAAATATTTGTTTGGTAAAATATTTTATAGATTTTTTAGTACTTGTTTTGATGAAAACAACATAAAATATTTTTCAGTAAAATACTTTTTTTCATAAGACCAAAATTGATTTTAAATAAACGACATAAGTCATTTCATGGTGCTAGTGCTATGGCAACGATGAGGTTGATGACGACAGTTAAAATAGCTACACTAGTGTGATCAATTGAATCACACACATGGGTTATACATTTATTGATGTGTATATATAGGAGTTACATAGAGAATCACATGTGATAAAAAAAAACAATATTTGAATTTAAAATAGATCAGGTTGGATAGGAATAGTTATTTAATATACCCCTCAAACTAAAACGCCACACGATGTGAAGGTCAATTTGTCGCGAAGAAATTGAAAACGAGTTGTGGACAACCCCTTTGTCATGATATCGGCAACCTGATCTTTGGAAGAGATGAAATAAAGATTTAGATCTTTTCGGAAAACTTTATCACAGACAAAGTGAAAATCAATCTCTATGTGTTTGGAGGAAGCTCCTAACCCAAGTGGTCGGTGCTCCAAAGGACCCTCACCCAGCTAGGGTTTAAACCACGGCACTCCCCTCCCCCTTGTAATCAAAAAAAAAATCTCTACGTATTTAGTACGTGCGTGAAGCACGGGACTTGCAGTGAGATATGTAACACCAATATTGTCACACCAAAGCGTCGAGGCAGAGAATAAGGGAATGTGTATTTAAGATAGATAAGGTTGGATAGCAATAGTTATATATCTAATAACGACAGCAGTGGTGGCGGTGGCGGAGGCAGCAGCACAAGTGGCGACAACAATTTCTATTTTTTCTAGAAATATTTTTTTAAAGTATCATCCAAACACTGAAAAATGAAAAAAAATTGTAAAATAATTTTACGTAAGTAAAATATTTTATGTTGAAACAAGCGAATCCTTAATTTATATAAACTTTTCAATAAAATGAGAAATTTCTCATACCCTGGTGTAAAGAAAAATAAAAACTTTCATAGTGTCAGTAAAATTTTTAACACAATTGAAAAAAATGTAACGTTAACGTTTATAAATTTTTTAACACAATGAGAAATTTATCTTACCTTGATGCAAAGTACAGATAAATTTGTTAAATATGTTATATTACATGAAATTTCTTAACAATTCATGTGAGAATTTTATTTTATTTTTAAAAGCTTTAATTATGTTATTTTTAGTTTTGATTAAAATGAGTACTTATATATATGTGAATTTTTTATTATTTTCAAGTTTTCCAGTGAGAGATTTCTTAATGTCACGTCTGAAATGCTTCAAACAATAATGAAATATTATGTCTTTATCTTAATACAGAATATGAGTAATATTTATAGCTTGACTTAAAACAAATTTCTTTATCATGTATGAGCACTCGTGCCTCGGTAAATGATAAATACTTCAACTTTTTTTTGTTGTTTTAGAAAATTGAAAAGTGTCTCAAAATTTACCTTTTAAACTTTGTGAAAATAAAAATATGAGTTTTACTTTAATTTTGAGTATGAAAAATTTCTCATTCATGAATATAAAGTACAATAAATTTCTCATACTTTCTCATACTTTGTACATTGATGCAAAGTATGAGAAATTTCTCATATATGATAAATTATGTGAGAAATTTCTTATTTTTTTAGGTTTTAATTATTTTTAGTTTTGAGTAAAATTAATACTTATATATAAGAATTTTTTTATCGTTTACTAATTTTCAAACAATAAGATATTTATCACTGTCACAAACAACAATAGCGAAATAATGTTTTCATCTTAGTATAGAGTGCGAAAAATTTCTCATACCTTAATGAAGAGTGTGAAAAATTTCTCATGTATGAGCACGCATATCTCGAAAAAAATTATTATACATCAGTATTTCGTTGTTCTTTAAAAAAATGTCTCAAATTTTAGTTTTATAAATTTCATAAATATAAAAAATATTGGAGTTTTACATTAATAATGAGTATAAAAATGATATGGACAAACCCTAAAATATCAATTTAGATGTGCTTAAACTTCTTAAAAGAAATAAAAAAAAGTTATAATGAGTAAAAAAAATTCTAAAAAAATATAAATATATTTCTTTATTTGATTTTGCATAAAACAAAGAAAGAAAGAAACAAATAAAAGTGAAAAGGACCTCTAAACTCAAGAATTCTTACGAACAAGAATATGAAGATATTTAACGTGTTATATAAACGGTTTATAATAGTTCTAAAAGATTTATAAATGGATAAAATTAAGAAATAATTAATTATAAGTACTATATTATGATCATACTATGGGATAGATCTTAATCACTTTCAAAATATCCCAAGAGATTCTATGTTCGAAATTTTTCAAAATTGGAGACAGAAATACCCTTTTGCATATATACGGATCAAATATGATAATTCAAATTTTGAAATTCCATTTTTAACGCCAATAGATCATAAATTTAATGTCTATTAAATATATTTTCATTTCAAACTTTAATATTGTTATTTACCATTTTGCATGTTTATATATGTATATACGGATTATATATATGATATTTTGAATTTTGAAATACCATATTTAATACCAAGAGATTTTGTGTATATTAAAGCCATTTTGGTAACGCTATAAATTCCATTTTAAATTTTGGTAACGCCATAAATTCCATTTTGAACTTTTCCATTCTGAATTTTGGTAACGCTATAAGTTTGCAGAAATAGTACATCCCTAATATGAATTTGATTTCTCGTTATACAGTAAGAACATTTTAATGAGAATATTTTTATTACGACACAGATTAATGAGAACATTTTTATTACGTACATTCTCACTACGCCACAGTCCCATTTAATAGTGTAATGACAAAATACAATTATGAATGCCATAGTTTAATGAGAACATTTTCATTTTGAATGTCAATGAGAATATAATGAGAAGACCTTTCATTGAGAACATTCTCATGAGTTCTCATTGCAATATGTTCTCATTTTTGTAATTTTTTCATATGAAAAAATCTTCAAAGAATCAACACTCAATAGAAATTAATTCACGACATTACGTTACAATTTAATGAGAATATTCTTATTATGAATATTCTCACAACGCCACATTCTCATTTAATAGTTTAACACATTTCATTAAGAATTTATTTACGAATGAAAATACAGTGCAATCTTATAGAAATTTTTATTGTAACGGTTAGTTTTTTGGATGATAACACATTACAATGGAAAATGAGAATATTCTCATTATGAAGATTCTCACTATACTACATTCTCATTTAATAGTTTAGTGACAAAATATGGTTATAATTGTCACAATTTAATGAGAATATTCTCATTATGAATGTCAACACGCTACAATGAGAACACTTTTTAGTAAGAATTCAGTAATAAAAATTTATTGTTTCTATCTGAGACGAAATAAATGAAAAAAATCGAACATAATCTATGCGTAACGTGACAATCAGAGACAATAAAGGGTAAATATTACATAATGAGTTCAATGAAAACTCTCAATACGATTCAGAAATGCGAATAGAATGCTAAATGAAGAGATTATTGCACCTATGTTTCACGAATGAAAGATGCAATATTCGATTCTCATTACTTACTCTTTAGAATTATTCTCCGCCGTTTGATTGAGATGAAGCAATGAGTTGTTTCTGAAACAAGATCGTAAAGATCTTCAAGTCAATGTATTCAAATATTGATAAATCAATTGAGGCTCATATCCTTCTGTTTTGGCGAAAAATTTGAAATAATGGTAATTAGATTTGATAGATTTGGAATAGCGCGAATGAGACTTTAAAGTAAGGATAATTTTGGTAAATGACAAGACAAAAGTACCTAATGAAATATATATTTTCTAATTAAATTTATCCCAAAATAGGCTAACAAAATGGGACCTCTAACATGAACTCTCTAAAATTAAATTATATATAAGTTGAATTATTAGTGTTTTTTTTTCCTTAACTTTGTTCACTTTAAGTTTTAAAAAAAAAAGTTTATTGAGTGTCTTATTTTAAAAATGAACTTTTAAAAGTTTGACGTATTGCTTTTTAACACAATAAATCAACTTAAATGAGTTCATAGATAAAAAAACATATTTGACCAAAGCTTCATTTAGCAAAAAGGCTTAAAACTTGAATTTTTGTCTTTTGGCCTAAAGCTAAAAAAGCTAAAAAAACTAAAAAAAAATCTCATTTGAGTACCCAAAGTGTGATAACTCATCTCACATCAGTGGAGAGAAAATATTAAGTCATGATATATAAAAAAATTGTAAACTATTACTAATAACTTAGACTTAAACATTTTGGGTCGCGCTGATAGTATTAAAGAGATAATCACAAGGATGAAGTTAGCTTAGTCAGTTAGTTAGTTAGTTAGTTTTGATAGTTAAGAAGTTAACTTAGTTAATTAGTGTTCAAAGTTAAGTCGGTTCTTGTAGAGCCGTATATAACAAACCATCCAGGTAGGAGAAATATACTTGGTACACACATATATTCAGTAACTCTCTTTTTCTTCTTTCATGGTATCAAAGCTAGCATCATTAACGAGATTCAATAATGAGAAGTTCTTGTTCTTCCTCTGTTTTTCCAACCATTGTGTCCCTACTCATATCAAATCTCAACTCTCTTATTACAGTGCCATTAAATTCAACAAACTATGCTACATGGAAGAAATAAATCCAAAATGTTCTTTGTACAACAGGATTGCTCAACTGCATTGATACAGTTCAAGAGATTCCTTCTGTAATGGTCATTGAAGTTAGAGGAAAATATGTTCCAAATCCTGATTTCTTACTGTAGCAGTGCATCGATGCACATTTGTTGAGTTGCATCATTGGAATAATATCTCCAACTGTTTACTCTTCTATTATAGAGCTGAATAGTTGCAGAGATGTGTGGATCTCACTTGAAAGGCGATTCACCTCTCTTTCTAGATTGCATATGCAACAACTAAAGAACAAATTGCAAAATATAAACAAAAAGTCAAGCTTTATGGATGAATATTTTACACAAATCAAGGATTTAGCTGACACATTGGTTGTGGCATCAGCTCAGATCGATGATGAAGATCTAATCCTTTATACCTTGAATGGATTACATGAAGAATACAACTCAATTAAAACCTTCGTACGCACTAAATCTGGAAATTTGTCCATGGATGAGTTAGTTTCCTTGCTCAAAACTGAATCTATACATATTGAAGCATCGATTAAATCTCCCGAGTCTCATGCCATCTTTCAAACAACAAGATCCAGTAACAACTTCTCTCAAAATGATGGTTTTTGAGGAGCAAATTCAATTCATCAAGGTAGTAGATCAGGCACCAGGGAAAATTATAGAGGTAATAGATCCTTCTTCAATAAAGGGAGAAGAATGTCAAGATCTTTATCAACAATGGTTCAATATTTGTGTAAGATCTGTGGTCATAATAATCACACATCTTTGGATTGCTATTATTGACTTGATATGAACTATGCTTCTTAATTCCACTTCATCTTCTACAAATTTCAACAGCTCAGCATCAAGAGCTTTCGTGTCTACTGCACAATGAATTGAATCCCCACAACGATACTTGGATACAACAGCGACTGATCATATCACTAATAATCTAAATAATATGCAAGTCTATTAGCCCTATCAAGCATTTGATAATATTTATGTGGCAAATGGAGCAACACTCCTTATACATGATACAGGTGATTGTATTCTTCCTCTACCTAAATCTTTTTTCAAACTCAAAAGTATTTTGCAAATTCCTCAAATAATAGCTAATCTTCTATCTGTACATCGTCTTGCCTCTGAGAACAATTGTATGATAATCTTTGATGCCAACTCCCTCATGATTCAAGACAAGGCTACAAAGACAATACTTCACAGAGGACCTTTTCTCGAATGCCTCTATCAGTTCTCCAACTTCAAGAGCCCTCACAGACATTCTCAAGTCTCTGCTCACAATTCTTTCATCTACAAGAATAATGAAAATCTCAATCAACTTTGGCACAAACGCTTGGGCCATCCCTCGTCTCAAAAGTATTCTCATATTATGCATACTCTGAGCATTCGTGTATCCCCTAAGGTTTCATCACCCCTTTGTGAACACTGTTGTGTAGCTAAGAGTCCAAGGCCTTCCTTTGCCAAAATCTATTTCAATTGTTAATAAACCTCTTACCCTCATCCATAGTGATGTTTAGGGACTTTTATCCAATACAAATATCACATTTAAATACTATGTTGTGCTTGTGGATTATTTTAATAAATTCACTTAGATTTATCCTCTCACATAAAAGAGTGAAGTTTTTGACAAATTGTTAGAGTTCAAATCCCTTTGTGAAAAAAAAAACAATTTGATGCTTGTATTCAAATCTTTTGGAGTGATGGAGGAGGTGAGCATGTTAACATCAAATTCAAGTCATTTTGACTTATCAAGGTATTACTCATCATCTTTCTTGCCCTCATACTCTATTGCAAAATGGAGTCTCCAAATTAACGTAAACATCGCCATTTGGTGAATACTGCCATTGCTCTGCTCCATCATAGTAACCTTCCTCTTACTTGTTGGTTTGAAGCATTGGCCACTTTTGTTTTTTTTGATAAACCAATTACCTATTGCTCACTTATCATTTAAGAGTCCTTTTCAAATCTTATTTCATTAAGCTTCAGATTATAAGTTCCTCAAGGTTTTTGGTTGTTGTTGTTTCCCTTTGTTGAAACCTTATCAATCACATAAATTGTAGCCTAAATCTTTGCATTGTGTGTTCATTGGCTATCAATCCTATGCCAAAGGCTATCGATGTCTTGATTCCCTTACGGGAATGATTTATCTTTCTCGACTTGTGTTTGATGAGCAATTATTTTCTTTTCATGCTTCTGAGAATTTTGTTTCATCCTTTCCCCTACAATCACCTGCTCCTTCAAGTTTTATTTCTCCTATCATATGGCCATCTTCTTCTTTATCTCAAAATATTTTTCCTTTTTCATCTTCTATTTCTGTTCAACCTTTGCATCCCAATTTCACCCTTACTTCTTCTCCTTCCCCTACTCTTCCTAGTTCTACTCTTCCACCTCTGCCTCTACATCTTTTTCTCCCACTCCATCTTCACCACCAGCTATATCCTTAACTATACCCATTCTACCTTGATCCCACCACTCCACACCACTACTGCTTCTAAACCCCAAAGTCCAACCTCTGTTTTCCACCACCACCACCACCAATGTTCATCCCATGATCACTAGATCCAAGTCCTTATCCCAACATTAGTGTCTAGCTACTCTTACTCAATTGGAAGAGCCTACCTCTGTTACTAAGGCTCTTAATCCTCAGCCTGCTCTGCTGCAATGCAAGCAAAGTTCCATGATATACAAACTAAAAACACTTGGTCTCTTGTTGAGCCTCCACCTCGCACTGATGTTATTGGATGCAAATGGGTTTTTAAGCTAAAAAAGAATGCTGATGGATCTATTGCGAGACATAAAGCTCATTTTGTTGCCAAAGGCTATAACCAAGAACATGGCATTGACTTTCTTGAGACTTTTAGTCCCATAGCTAAACAACCAATTATTCGCATCTTCATTTCTATTGCTCTTGCTTCAACTGGGCTATTAAACATCTTGATATTTCTATTGCCTTTCTCCATGGAAAATTGGCTAAGGAGGTCTATATGACTCAACTTCTAGGTTTCAATATTTCTTCTTCTTTCCCCACTCATATTTGTAAGCTCCATAAAGCTATTTATGGCCTCAAACAAGCTCCCCAAGCTTGGTTTTTGACTTTTCCTTCTTTTCTTCTCTCTACTAGTTTCCATAACCGTCATTATGATAATTGTCTACTTGTTCAACACACCTCTACGTCTCTGACCTATCTTCTTGTCTATGTTGATGATATCATCATTACTACGAATATTCCTCTTCATATTCAATCTCTTATTGCTCATATGCATACTGCCTTTTCTATGCGCGTGCCCGACAATGTTTCTTATTTTCTTGGCATCTCCATTTAGTCTTCTTTGTCAGGGTATTTTCTCTCTAAACCTAAGTATGCTTTAGATGTTCTCTCTTCCTCTAGGATGTCTGATTGTAAGCAATGTGCTACTCCTCTTTGTCTTAAATCTGTTTCCTCCTATTCCGACTCCACACCTTTTTCTAATCCATCTCAGTACCACAAGATTGTTGGCGCTCTTCAATGTCTTACAATCACTAGACCCGACCTATCTTTTGCTCTTAATATTGCTTGCCAATTCACACATTGTCCAACTATGGCTCATTTTTCTGCTGTCAAGCATATTCTGCGCTACATCAAAGGAATAATTTCATCATGGTCTCCATTTTTTTCTCAATAATTTTCAACTCATAGCTTACTCTGATCCTGATTGGGCTAGTGATGTCTTGGATAGAAAATTCACCACTGATTTTTGTGTTTTCCTTGAGCCTAATCTTGTGTCTTGGTTAGCCAAGAAACAAGCCACTATTGCCTGTTGTCCACCGAAGCTGAATATCGAGCTTTAGCTCAGGTTGCTGTTGAACTTAGTTGGCTTCATATGCTCTTACAAGATTTTCTTATATCTTATCCTTTTCCTCTTACGTTATGGTGTGATAATACCTCATCAATTTCCTTAGCGGCTACTTAGGTTTTTCATGCTCATAGCAAATACATTGAGGTTGACTATCATTATGTACGAGATCGCGTGCCTTCTCAACACTTGAAAAATTTTCACATTACCTATCAATTCCAGTTAGCTGACATTCTTACCAAATCATTGCCAAGTTCTGGGTTTCATGATCTGCGTTCCAAGCTCATGGTTCAATCAAACTCCCATTTTTTTGCAGGGGTGGTTACAGAGATAACCACAAGGATGAAGTTATCTTAGTCAATTCGTTAGTATTGATAGTTAAGAAGTTAGCTTAGTCAGTTAGTTAGTGTTCATAGTTAAGTCAGTTCTTACCGAGCCATATATATAACAAATTATCCAGGCTGTAAAACGTAGAGAAATATACTTGGACCACATACATATTCAGTAACTCTCTTTTTTATCTTTTCAGTTAGACTCTTTATTTAAGTTATTAAGTCAGTAATTCACTTGGCTTATTATAAATGGTATCAGAGTCAACCTTGGTTCCCATATAAGGCACCACGGTGGTGTGAATAGAGAAGTAGAGATTTTAGAGAGGAGTAAAGGCCTTGAGATTGTATACTTTGTACATGTTTATGGGCAGTTTTTTATTCGCTAACGGGCTGCTATCTACATCCCAACCAATGGTAGAACTTAGGCTATACGACGAGAGCGTCATGTATTTGAGTGGAGAATATTGTGATATCCCATCCCACTTTGCTAAGAGACAGAAAATAAGTCTGATATATATACAAAATAATATTATTGTTACTATTAATAACTTGAGTTTAACCATTTTGAGTCACATTATTAGGTTTTTTGTTCAAATTATTGGGTTAGTGGTCTACTTGGGTCATTACAAATGATTCAGGGTCACATAGTATTTAAATGTTGTTTGAGTTTGGCATTAATGAATAGGAAAAATTACAAAAATACCCTCTATACTATTCTCGTATATTACTTAATCCTCCTGAATTAAAAATTCGTACAAAGTGACTCTCTAACTATTTGTTTGTATCACTCTGCTCCCTTTAACTATTAATTAAAATTAAAAGAACACCCCCTAACGGAGGGGGGTAAAGTGATACAAACAAATAATGTAGGGAGCCACTCTGTACGAGTTTTAATTTATGAGGATTAAGTGATATACGGGAATAGTGTATAGGGTGTTCCTGTAATTTTTTCTAATTAATATTAAGATTTTATGTTTACATAATTGAGGGTGATGATTAATTCATAATCTTCTTCGAACTACAAGTGAGTGGTTTCGTATGCTATTTATTTTTATTGAAAATATCATTTCCTAAAAATTAATTGTGAACTCGTGGTAATATGTCATGGATAAATACACAAGGTTAAATATCCATGAATAAATACCCAAGTATAAATACTCATGGTCAAATACGCAAGGTTACATATGTAGGGATAAATACTAATAATTAAATACATATGGTTAAAAGTCAATGAATATAATCATTATTGAGAAAAATGTGATTTTTAAGATAAATTATATTATATTTTGGCACATGGACTTATGATATTTGAAAAATAGATTAAAAAGTTGTGATAAAAATATTTTAACAAATTGTAATGGTACGCTTTATTTTGAAAAACATGGTTCTTGTTATCAATTTATTTTCATTCCTTGATTTAAAATCTTAAATCTTATGTTACTGTGTCTGCTTCATCATTCACACGACTAAAAGTTTATGCAATCCATTTGTAGCGACTTAAAGTGTACCACTGACCCAATAATTTGAATAAATTATCTAACAATGCGGTTCAAAATACTTAAACCCAAATTATTAGTAGTAGCGTACAAGTTTTTTTTATATATCATACTTAATTTCTATTTTTCATTGATGTAGGATGAGGTGTTATTCAAAGCCTTTTAGCCTTTTACTTTTTTTTACATGAAATAATTTTATATATTTTTTAAAAATATCATAACTTTTATTATACACATTCGTTTTTCATAAAAACTATATTTTTAAAATCAACTCGTCAAAATCTATTAAATAATCTCTATTGAATAAAATTTATATAAAAATAAATTTTAAAAATTTATAATAATATTTTTCTGACTAAAAGCTCTTTTGTCTTAAAGTTACTTTAAGCTAAATTTTTTGATTTATTGCTTATAGGCTTAAAATTTCCCATGTAGGTTTCACCAAACGATTTTGTTTTGCTTATTTGTTGTCAAGAGATTTTAAACAAAAAAGCCTAACTTATGGTTAAGTTGCCAAACGAGGCCCAAATAATACTTTATTCTCTATAAATTTATTTTTATATTTTTATATAATTTTATATTTAATATATACTATGTATGATAGATTTTGACGAATAACTTTTAAAAATATAATTTTTTTTGAAAATAAATGTATAAAATAAAAATATAATATTTTAAAATCTAAAATTGAAAGTAAAAAAACATTGGTTTGAGCACATAATTGAGAGTGCCTTTATCAATTCATTTGACATCATCATCAACAAGGCATTATTTGTAACTAAATTTTCTGTACATTCGACAAATCTCGTTCGATCAATGTAGCAAGTCCCATAAAAAATAGGGGAAAAAAGACTCCATATTTGTTAGAACAAGAACACGACTCTTGAAGGAGGATTTTAAATAGCAGTTATTACATATCATATTATTTAATAGGTAACGGAATTTTAAACTTTGAATACTAATATTTATTGTCGGATTTTAAATATTGGTCGTTACGTATTATATTAATCACATACATATTAATCAATAGTAACGAACTTTTAAATCTCTAATACTAATATTTATTGGAGGATTTTAAATATCGGTCGTTACTTATGTATTGATCAATGTTTTTCCGATAGTAGTTGATACGTAGCCATGGATATCTATCTTGTTACCGAGAACCTGAAACAAACTGAAAAAAGGCCACCCAAAGCTTTGTATATGTGTTTCATTCTACATTCAAAGCCGGAAGTAGGATAAGCAATAGATAACAAGAAAAGGCCAAACAAACTAGAGGAGTATAGAATGTGAAAAGGAAGGACAACAGAAGGCTCAAATCCAATGGCTGTAATGTAGCAGATGAGCATACCCATTACCCATCCACCCACACAGAGAATTTAGCTTGGAAACAATCCCAGTTGCTTTTTAACCTAGCTAGTAGGTTAAGTTTTTCTAGTTTAAACTTTTCAATTGCAAATTAAGTTTTTACATTTGTATAAAGAACAAAAATAATATACTCCAGATCTAGTAAAAAACTGTACAATAATAGTTTTTTTTTTAAAAAAAAAACTACACTTAAATGAGTGTTAGAAAATAATTTCACATTGATGATCAGAAGTCTAATAAGCAATTACTTAATATACACGAAGTACATATGTTTAATAACTTAAGCTCTTTTATTTTAAACTCTTGAATTCTATACATATAAAAAAATACTCACATATTTAATGGAGGACGATGTATGAGCGGAAACAATGTAGCAACGACACTTCCATTGCAAAAAAAAAAAATAAACACCAAACAATGTAGCGATGATGATTGGCCGAGCTATGTTGGGTCCTAATTAAGAGGCTATAGCCCCGTGACTATTATACTAAAAATTTTAAGTATTATATATCAATTCACCAATAAATTAATTAGATCTTTATGTAACTTTTGGACCCCTAAAATTTTTACATAAAATTTATCCCACACCCCAATTAAAGGTTCTGACTTTGGCGCTGGTGACCGCCAATACTGTACATTCATGGACCAATACTTTCATTTCTCTTATCCACCTCTTTCATAATAATGTTATTTTAATAATTATATTTAAGTACCATTAGGCATAATATTTTGTGTGATACTTTGAAATAAATGATTAGTTCATAAAATGACATAAAAATCACACATAAATGGCATATTTAATTGATCGGATTAAATAATAAATTAGATTATACATTCTACGGAATTATATTTGCTTTATTTAAATTCAGCAAGTGGTGAAAAAATTATACATCTATTGAATAACTAATGTCATAAAATTTAAGATATATAATATTTTAAAAAATATAATATTAATAATTTATTTATTACTAATACCATAAAATTACATGTGTAATTATATATTTCTCATTATTAATTCAATTAATGGGTGACTCATAAAATATATAAATATGGTCCCAAAACCCAAATATAGTCGGGGGTAACATTACTTACTCGCCTCTTAGATGCATCCCGACCTGTGGACAACTTCGGCCTTCTAAATAGCATATTTGGGCTCAAAGTTCCGAATGCAGATGAAAGTGGAGGTTTGAGACTTAAGAGAGACAAATGCGAGAGAAAACTGTGAGAGGTTTATGAACATTGTAAAAGTATACACAGATCCGAAAGAAGGAGATGACGACAGATGTGAGTGGACCTAGAAATGCAGCTTCGCATGTTAAACACGTTTCCATCGACTTGGAATTCGCTTGATCCTCCATCTTCATAATAAGATCATTGTGGGACAATCTGACACCAGAGAGAGAGAGAGATAGAGAGAGAGAGAGAGAGAGAGAGAGAGAGAGAGAGAGAGAGAGAGAGATTTGTACGATAGAACAGCTTAATACGTTAAACAAGGTTTGCATCTATAAAATCTATACATTCTATAAGCATATATATATGTGTGTGTATGTATATATATGCTGAGAGAGAGAGAGAAGGTACGGTTAGACGATGCTTAATTTGTTCTATTAATGGCCCATCCAAGTACACAGATCGAAGATTCAACACTACAAAGAGAAACAGAAGTCAAACTAAATCCAGATCAAAACCAGAAAATCCCCAAAAAAAAGAAAAAAAGAAAAAGAAGACTGCAAGACTAATTAGGAAGTAAGAACCCTAATAAACAGTTCAAAGTTAATTCGCCACATTTCAATTTATAGGTCACCTGCAAGCAATGACCCATACTAAATTATCCATCTTCTTTTGCACTTTGTCCTCGCGAGAGTGGTAATGGTGAAGGAGCAGTTGTTGATCGCCTGATCGCGACAACAGTGAAGTGTGAAGAGACTAAAGAGAGATTAGGGTTTTTTACCGAGGGTGTGCTTGTTGTTATGCATCCAGACCTTGAGAACGTGCCTCTTCACGCCGGTTTCGGCGCAGAAATGCTGCACCGCCGCCTCGTCGTGCTTCTGGATGCGCCACCCCAGCCTCTCTGCGAACTCCAGCATCTTGTCCTTCTGTTCCTGGGTGAATTTGGTGCGGAATCTCTTTTTTGAGGCGCCAACGCCAGAACCGCCAACAGCTCCGCCGCTGCTGCTGGGGTTGGACATGTCTTCCTCCTCTCCGGAAGTCGATGGGAGCGCTAGAGGCCGCTGATGGGGCGGCGGGGTCAAGTGGAAGTATCCCGCCGGTTGGGTAGAGCGGTAGTAAGGGGAAAATTGTTGTTGTTGTTGGTGGTGGTGGTGGAGGGAGTGGGAATGGTGGTGTTGGGGTTGGTGAAATCCCTCTCCCTCCACCTCCTTCCGGTGGAAATTACGGTGGCAATTGCACGCCGAGCACTTCAGCGCGTCTAGGGTACCTTCCTTGCCGGCAGCCATGAACTCCCCGCAGCCGTCCAACGCGTGCCCGCCGATGCTCACGGCATGGTTCTTAAGGCACTCCCTATACCTATAGGTCATGCCACCGCCTCCTTTTCTGGACGCCAACAACGCTCCCTCTACTCCACCACTCCCAATTTTCACCGCCCTCCCGGAGTTTCCCAGCGTCGACTCGTAATTCGCCGGCACCTGGATCCCGGTTTCCTCTTCTTGGTCTTCGTGGTCATCAAATTCCATTTCTCTTTCTTTTTCTCTCTCTCAATGTTAAGACGATAAAGATCTACATCCGCTGCAACTCTCAGCAGATCGGCAACCACCACCGTCCGTTACGGCCGATGAAGCATGAGTTTTGATATATTTATAAATATACATACATACATATATATATATATATCTATATACATATATATAACTACATAAACACTAATATTTGTATGTAAGTATTAAAAAAAGAAATTATGCAAGAGGGTTGAACAGAAGAAAAGATAAGAAGGAAGGGGAGGGTGTGGACATGAATTACCCGGGTGCAAAAAAAAAACAGAAGAAAAAAAGAGGAATCTTTATTTCAAATGCCTTTGATAAACTACCTTTGTTTTCCAACTCTCTCTCTCTCTCTGCCCTAAATTGTCACTTTCTTCCAGTTAATTAGGGGTATGTTTACCGGTTGGGGCCGGTAAACTTTGCTCCCTCTGCTAACAGCATCGACTGTTTATCTAGGAGAGGTAGAGAGAGAATAGCTTTTCTGGGGTTGAGAGGAAAAAAGTTGCAGGGAATCTGAAATTACTTTGCAGTAAGCATGAAAGAGGAAATATGAAAGCTGTCTCTAGGTCAGTACACAGTGACGTAGGACAGAACTGAACAAGGCAGTGTTTGGGAACTCTTCGTTTTTTCTCTTTTGTTTCTTAATGGAATATAAGTTCCATGTTTTTTTTATTAACATGGAAATCGGATTGCATCCAACTCCATGCCGGGTTTTTTAAGGTGGTATTTAAACTGAAATTAGTAGATTTTATATTGTAATTTAGAGTAAAAGTTATAAAATTTTAATAAAAATTGTAATTTATAATTAAAATAAAAAAAAAAGTTATAATTTATAATAAAAATTATTAATATTTAAAATAAATTATAACTTATAATTAAAATTAACAATCGAAACCTAAAAGCAATAGTAAAAAATTTTGCCAAACTTCTCCTTAGTTTTAAAAAATATTATTTATTTGGGATCTTCTCCTCCAACAAATTAAAAAATAAATAAAAAATATCAAAACGAGATAAAAATAAAACTAGATGTTTTCTCTTATTTCTTCTTTCACCGAGACAATCCACAAAAAAAAAAAAAAACACAAAATTTACATAATAAACCAAAAACGAAAAAAAAATGAGTTTAATGTCCCAAAAAATATCCTAAATCAGGCACGTGCATGTGTGCCCTTTTAAAGAATTGCATCTACACTAAGGAAAAAACCTAACAATTAAGAGGATATACATCCCAAGTTGCACCCAAACTGATAACTTATTTGCGTTTTCTTGATTTGAACTTTATTTCATTTTCTTGATTTCTATTTGAGATGATAAAAATGAAATAAAAGCAAAAGACAAAAAAAGAAAAAAGAAAATAAAAGAAAATGAGGAGAGATTTGTATTTCAAGGTTCGTAATCAACCCATGTAAAACTTTATTCTTGAGTAATATATTCAATTTTTGCTGTTAAAAGAAAAGAAAAAAACAAGACAGAGAGATAGAGATAGAGGTAATATTAACTGAGGTTGGGGGATATAGCACATCAGTTTTTTTTTTTTCAATTTTATATAGAACAGAAGTTTAAAAATACTTTTGTAGTAAAAAAATGGAAATTCATGAGTTTATTTTTCTATTTTTTGTTTTTTTTTTTGGGTCCAGTGTGGTATTCCTTGCTATCAACACCAATGGTTATGAAAATCAGGACTTAGTTTTAGGTCCCCCACTATCCAGTATTGCTGCCAAAAGAATTCAACAACTAAATTATTTATTTGTTTATATATTTGCTTATTTGGTTTTACTTTAATTATGAATATTTATATATAGATATTTTGAATGTAAATTTTAAATTGTACACAGCAGCAAGTGAATTGAGGCCTAATTTCGAATAACAAAGGCATATTTTTTCTCTTCTAGAGCTTTTCTTAATTTCTTGACCCATAATTATTATTTTTTTAATTCATCTCCATGAGAAAATAAAAAAGTAACAAATTTTCATCAAAAAATAAAAAATTCACAAAACACAAAAATATGCAAAAAAAAAAACTCATTTATTTATTTTACATAAAATTGGGACTTTTTTGCTCCTTATAATTAACCAGATAAGAATCATGCAAACATATTAGCTTGTTAAATCATGTGCCCTTATCCAAATAAGTCTAAGTTGTTAGGAATTTACCACGAGGGTCAGGTTATGATTGATCAATTCACTCCATTGTCAATTGAATGCCTATATAGGTTCACTTTCATTATTATCAATGGTTGAAAGTGTTTGATTCTAAAATTCATATTGACTTATTAAAACTACTGCAATGGCTTCTCAAGAATCATTTCATGTCCTAGCATATTAGCTATAAAATTAGAAGATCCTTGAAGCAGATAATTAACATTAAACTCATTTGTTCATCGCAACTCTGAGTAATTTTCAAATCAGTGTTTTATCGAAATGGGACACTTACTTGATTAGGTGACATCTCATTAGAAATCAAAATATTTTGACTAGCCTTTATGTTGGTGCCCCAATATCTCACAAGTATCACAACCAACTTAAACCATTTTAATTTCTAAAAATGGTTTTATTGTATCAGGTTTTCCAGAATGAGAATTGATTTCACTAAATTTATCCAGATCTGAAGATTATAAATTTTTAGATAAATAATCAAAATATGTCCAAGCCTCTTCAAGAATTTTTTTATAAAAATTCACTATCACAAATCCTCTACAAAATGGCGCATTTTAAAACTTAAACCCTCATATAAACATTGAATCAAACGTTAAGTTTCATAGTTATGACACGAGCAAGAAGTTACCAAATATCTAAATCTCTCATAATATTGTGCAAAAGAAACATATTCAATTTGCTCAAAATTTACAATTTTTTGTTTAAGAATAAGAGTCTCATATGGTGAAAAAAAAATTCTCAAAAAATTATTTACGCATATCATGCCATGTTTTGATTGATCTTGGTCTCAAAGAGTGTTGGGTGGGATCTTTAAGCTTAAATCTCCAAATATAAGATTAACAGGTTTGGGTAGCCAAACGGTAATCGACGTAAACTTCAATCCATAATAACAATTACAAAAGAAACCAGAACAACCAAAATACGCGAGATTTATGTGGTTCATCTGACTGCCTACCTCCATGGGAGAAGAGAATCAATCTTCTATGCTTTTTGTTACAAATTACAAGATTCACTCCACTCCTCACAATATCTGTGGTCTCAAACTGAGCCAATCTATGTCTCTCTATACTCTCTCTAGCTTTTAACCTGAACCTCTCTAAGTATTTAGACGACTTATGAACGTTTTTTTGGGGGGGGGGGTTTAGAGTTATAATGTCCCTTTTATAGGTTTCAAAGAAAACCCTAAAATTGGCTAACTCGAGCACGGTACGCCGTCGTTCGTCCAAACTGAATTAAGTTTCGTCCAGATGAAAAACCCTCTGTCCCGAACTAATCCGGACACTCTAGCATCCATCTGGATGAAAAACTCTCTGGATGGAAATCGTCCGAACGCCCGAACTTCCGTTCGGATGAGAAACCTACTGGCCTGAAATCGTTCGGACGGAAATTTACCATCCGTATTCGAGTCAATTCTAACATTCTCCACCTTTAGATCAAATCTTTCAGCCATCTTGAAGAACTGTCAGCGATCCTTGACCTACACCCCTTTCTTGGGTATGGGTGTTGCATCCTTCTGAATCTTCAACCTGAATAAACTTGGATCAAATCTAAACTAAACTTAAATTTGACACTTTTACAATTAACGGACTTCACATCTTTGGACAATCTTCCGAACTCCAACTGTTCAATCTTCTGTGAAGACTCCACCTTCTTTTGTTATGGTTGGTATACTGAAAATAATATTTTTAGTATTTAATTTAATTGTAATAAAATTAATTTTTTATTTTATGAGAATCTTTATAAACAATGTATGTGTATCATTTAATGTTATGCATAAATATCCAATATTCTATATAGTATTTAATCTGGTGTGTAGAGTACGACTTGCACACAGAAGATCAGATTTTAGGTTATTACAGAATACAAGTTTTATGTTCATAGTTTAGATGAAAATGGACATACCATCGGTACGACTGTAGTACAGAGTTTTAGTAGTCTTGTCTTGGTTACGGGGAACAGATAATAGTGTCGTCTATTGTTCCGACTCTCTGTGTGTATTAAACGGAAAATTTGGAGTAATTAATTTTATACTGACTATATAAATTAATTTACACCCCAAGATTATTATGAATAGTGCTTATTCTCTTAATTCTGAAATAATTATTGATTTGCATATATTTAATATTCGTTATTTTAATTCATTAGATAGTGCAATCTTATATGGGTCTATATTCCCCATGAGTTGGATAGTGGTATTATTTATATAGTAAATATTAATTATTGACGGAGTCCACGTTCCGAAAGATCGGAATTGACGATACCCTCTTAAGGAAAATTATAAGTTTTGACCAGACCAAATCTTGTAGGTGGATTTTATTATTCGGCGGCCAAATAAGTTAAGCAGAATGGTTTAAGAAATATTAAGATGCCAATTAAATTAAATTATCAGTAATTAAATTTAATTGGCAGGTATCGAGAATCTTAACGTGTGGAGAAATGGTAAGCATTTAATAACAAGAGCTCAATGCAAGAAGGTCTTAAGATTGTAGGTTAGAGTGTAATTATAGTTCTTTAGTGGTGTGAATTATAATTCAGTGTTTTATAAAAACTACAAAAATCGCTGCGTCTTTCCATAATTGCAGAAACTGATGGTAGGTGTCTGTGTTCTACTAAAAGTCTTACTCATAATTACTTTCCAGGTCCCTACTGTAGCCATATATATATGCGGGTAGGCTGAACCAGTATAACGATTGATATATCATAATTTGTCTTTCAAGACTATATATATTTGGGTTCTGCCGGTACGAGTTCTCGATAGTCCGTAACCCACACTACGTTCGAAGATCGCGTAAGAGAATATAGTAGAAGATTTGACAAGAGTTTCAACTCAAAATCATATTATAGTTGAAGAATCAATTGACAAAAGGTATTCTTCTAAATTAACTGTGGTTGCACAAATTTTATTTTGATCGTTTGTCGTCAAAAGTTTTATCTGGAGCCCGTTTCGGCGTTTTCCCATCAAGTTAATTTTTTATCGAAAATCGTTTGCAAAAATAATGATCTTAATAGTTTTGCCTCCAACATCTTTAACACTGCTATTGCCCCTAAACTGTTCCTGTGCTGCATGTGTCTTTCTTGTAAGACGAAAATTCTTCACTTGACTGTTCTGGCTGCTAGTGACTGAGCCACCATCACCCATTTTTTTGGGTGAGCTCTTTTGACTGAACTTCACCTTGACTACTACACTCTTCTTCTGACTTTTTGACATACTCTGCTTGCCAACCTGACCAAGCCTCAAATGTCTATGTCTCGTGTCGTCCCTGCTGGAATTAGTCTGTGTGATAGTGGTAACTCTACCTATCACTGTGTCCCCTACCAATCTGTAGAGACCATTCACTTTTTGTCCTTTCACGATAACTGAAGATCCTTTACTAATCTTCATTCCTCCACATTTTCCTGTGAACCCATAGTTTAGAGAATCGGATGTTCCCAAAGAAATTAAATTTATCTTTAACCCCGAAACATGCCTGACATTCCCTAAAGTCCTTACAACCTCGTCAAACATCCTAATTTGGAAGGTACCAATTCCAACTGACTTATACACTGAGTCATTTTTCATTAGAACTGTACCCCCATTGCAAGACTTGTATAATCAAAATATTCTCTAACTAGACACATATGGTATGAGCATCTTGAATCTAAAATCCATGACTTTGATAGAAAATTCAACTATGAGGAAATTGAGAGTACTTTACCTTCCGATTCACCGTCCGATGACTCTTTAGTAAAACTAACGATTTCTACAGTTGCTTTACCCTTCTTCTTTTCCTCCAGATGCTATTTCAATTCTTGGCACTAGCTCTTGTAATGATCCATTTTGTGGTAATAGAAGCACTCCACATCCTTTCTTGCACGTGACTTGGACTGAGATCTACTACTATTGGAACTCTGTTCACCTGATCTACTCCTTCCTCTACTTGACTCAGACATAGCCATCAGCACACCTTCTGCATCATATTCACTGTCCCTCTTCATCTTCTCATGTGACAAAAGTGCCCCAATGACCTCTTCTAACTTTAGAGTGTCCATCCAATACTTCAAAGTAGTCACCAGATGATCATAGGACGTTAGAACCGATGTTAGGAGGAGGATTGGCTTATCTTCATCATCAACCTTTACTCTAAACCCGAATAACAGCGTGATGAGTATATTGTATGTATTCAAGTGTTCCAATAGATTTGTACCTTCCCGCATCTGTAGTTCATATAGATGCTTCTTCACGTATAACCTGTTGGCTAGATTCTTCTTTATGTAGAGATCTTTCAGTTTTTGCCAGATCTTATGGGATGTATTTACATCAAGCACATTATGAATAATCTCATCTCCCGATTCAATCGAATCGAACTAGCGACCTTGCAATCAAGATCATCTCAATCGTTATCTGACATCCTCTCTGACTTTTTCGTCTTACCGAGTAACACCTTGGATACCCCTTGCTGGATCAATAAATCTTTCATCCATCTCTGCCATAAGGAGAATTTATTCTTACCATTGAACTTTTTAACTTCGTATTTGATGTTTGTTATCTTTTCTATAACTTGTGAATAAGCTAATAACCAACTCTGATATTCCACCATGGCTTAGGATCTTCAAAAATCTTGCTCTGATACCACCTGTTGGGATCTTTAGGCTTAAATCCCCATATATAAGATCAATAGGTTTGGGTTGCAAAATGGTAACCCACGTAGACTTCAATCCACTATAGCAATCATAAAAAACAAAAGAACAACCAAAATATGCAGGATTTATGTGATTTAACTAACTGCCTACCTCAGTGGGAGAGAAGAATCAATCAACTATACTCTTTGTCATGGATTACAAGATTTACTCCACTCCTCACAATATCTATAATCTCAAACTGAGCCAATCAATGTCTCTCTATATTCTCTCTAGCCTTTAACTTGAGCCTATCTGAGTATTTAAACAATTTATTAACATTTTTTTTAAATTTTAGAGTTATAACCCCCCTTTTATAAGCTTTAAAAAACCCCTAAAATTGGCTAACTCGCGCATGGTCCACTGCCATTCGTCTAAACAAAATTAAGTTCTATTCAGACGAAAAACCCTTTGTTCTGAACCCATCCGGATGCTCCAGCATCCGTTCAGATGAAAAACTCTTTGGACGAAAACCGTTTGGACGCCCAGACCTCTATCCGGACAAAAACCTACAGGCCTGAAACCATCCGAAAACTCTAGCATCTGTCTGGACAGAAACACACCATCCAAACTTAAGCCAATCCCAACAAAGAGTAAAATCAATCGTTAGCTTTGTTCTTTAGAGATGATTGAAATAACTGAAGCATGATTAATTTCTCACAAACATTGGGATATTTTAAAGTCGAACAAATTATTTTTTTAAGATTTTCAATATGGTCACATAATTTTTCTAAATTTAGCCTATGAAAATGATGAAGTAATAGAGTCACTTTTGAGTTAACATCAAAAGTGCAAATATTTGTTGAAAAAATCACACGAGAGAATTTATTATCTTGAGATGCAAATAGTTTTCTTAGGTTGTCAATGATGGATCATCATGAATTTCAAAACCCTCAATGTAATTCCCAAAATAGGACATTTTTTTTGTTTTTGTTTTTTGTTTTTTTAATCTAATGCAAACTAATAAATAATAAGAAATTATAGTGTTTTAGAAAGAATTCAGTATGTGCATCGAACTTCTTCCAACACCAAGCAACTTGAAGTTAACAACTAACAACAAAGAAATTAAAAAAAAAGTATACAAAAACCTTAAACTACGACAACAAATCCTAAAGTACAAATTAAATAAGAACTATTTTAAAAATACGCAACTGTGTCTTTTGTCCTCAACAATGGCGCCAAAATTTGATGTTGTCGTTATCACACCAAAAATAAATATTTAAATTTTAGGTAAAAACTACTATTTAGTAGAATAGTGATTAAGACCTAGTATCATTCCAACAGGGATAAATAGGCTAAGTTGCGTATTCCCAAGCTAGTTTCTAAAACAAATTTGAAACAGAAGTTGATTGAGTTTCTGAGGTGGGATTGATTTGAATAATATAAAATAACAAAAAACTAATCTAAAAGATCTGTAAAAGTGAAAAGTCTTAAGGATTCGAATCCGACCAATCTAATATCGCAAAGATGAACTTATACTGATTATGAATCTAAACTATTTACTCGCACAATATCCATTATGGCTACAAGTCTTTACGGATTTCTCAAGTGAATTAATGAAACCTAAACTTGGTATAGATTATTGTTGGTGGCATGGGTTGTCCTCAATTAGCTAGTTTGACACAAATCGTCCACCCAAAGCATAAATTATTTCAAGTTTATATCATGTTCACAAATAAAATATTGTATTTATTGTAAAGAAAATGAGAAGAGATCGAAAGAGTAAAGAGAGAGAGAGTATTCAAAGAGAAAGAATTCAATTTCACATTCCACTATTCTAATCTTTCAAAGATACATTTAGTCTAGTCTTTATACTTGTTAGGAGACTAACTGTATGCTACAGCTGTACATGAATACAACTGGTGTAAGAGGAACTAATTAACTAACTTTTGTAACTACCAAGCAACTGTTATGAGCCCTTTTTGCCAAACTGCATCTGGTTGTGTGTATCATTTGATCATCCCCCCATCAAGATGATGGGAGAGTGAACTAGAAGATTAGATTTCAGTAATGAGAAACATGAAGAGGTTAAAGGCTTGGTAAAAACATCAACAAGTTGATCAAAGGTGGAGATCATGCTGTACATGAAGGAGATTGACCAAAATACATTCACAAACATAGTGATAATCCACTTCAATATGTTTACTTATGGCATGAAAGACATGATTGTATGCCAAAGAAATAGCCGATGTTTTATCACACCAAAGCACTGGAGGAAGAGATGAAAAAGACGTGAAAATCCTTAAGAAGCATTTGAACCAAGGTATTTTCTGAATCTTTAGCTAACGCACGATAATCTACTTTGGTAGAGGATCGTGCAATTGCTGGTTGCTTTTTAGCACTCCAGAAAATAAGAGGCCCAAAAAAAACACAAAACCCAGATGTTGATTTGCGTATGGCATGATTTCCTGCCCAATTTCGATCAGAATAGGCTGTGAGATGAAAATTGTTAGGAAAGAACTAAAGCCCATCAGAAATGGTACCCTTAATATATTTGAGAATATGTTTAACAGTGGGAAAATGTGCAACTATAGGATGATGCATATTTTGACAGGCATCATTCATAGTAGGAGCCAAGTCAGGTTGAGTGATAGTAAGATATTGAAGAGCTTCGACAATGCTACGATATTGAGAAGGATTAGAATAAAGTGGAGAATCAGTTTGGAGTGAAGGTTTTAAAGAAATTGGAGTGAAAACAAGTTTGCAGTCGGCCATGCCTGATTTGAGAAGAAGATTAGAGGTATACTTAGATTTAGAGGAGAAATAGCTAATGGCATTGAGCTGCACAGAAATGCCCAAAATATAAGAGATTTTGCCAAGTTGTTTCATAGAAAAAGCTAAATGCTTTTTGTGAGTAATGAATGAATTCGACTAAAATCATTTTCAGTTTGTAGAATATCATCAACATAAATCAGTAAATAAGTAATGAAAGAACTAATTTTATGTACAAACAGAGAATTGTTATTATGGCCATTGTGAAATTCAAGGAAAAAGAGAAAAGAAGAAAAGCTGGAAAACCAAGCTCGGGGAGCTTTCTTAAGCCTATAAATTGCTTTATGGAGTTTGTCAACCAAATCAGGAGTAGAGGAAGAAATGAACCCAGGAGGTGGAGACATAAACATCTCCTCTACTAAATGGCTATGAAAGAAATCATTAGATGTATCAAGTGGTTTTATAGGCCACTAAGAAGAAATAACAATACCGAGGAGCATTCAAGCATTGGGCTGTTTAGCAATAGGGCTAAAAGTTTCGTGAATGCCAATCCCACATTCTTGATCATAATGCTTGATCACTAATCTGGCCTTATACTTAGCAATGGATCCATCAGATTTCCTTTTAATTTGAACGCCCATTTACAACTTATAACTTATCTATGAGGAGGTAAAGGGACCAATGACCAAGTGCTTTGCTGTTGTAATTCTTGATACTCAACATGCATGATTGTAGTCCAGTTCAGAGAATTTAAAGCTTCTTTAATAGAGGTTGGTTCAGATGTATGATCCAAAGGAGAGGAAATAGTTGCAGTATTGACATAAGAGGTGGATTGACCATGACTAGTTTTGGATCTAGTTAGCATAGGATGAGAATTGAATGATAAGGAAGATGGGACTGAAGAAGTGGAAGACCGCGATAAAATTAGAATGGATAAGCTAATAGTTGGGGTGGACACTGTAGGAGTAAGAGAAGCTGAGTTAGAAGGTAAGTTTAAAGAAGAGGAATTAGAATGTATAGACAAATGATCTGAAGGCAATGTGGATGAGGAAGAAAATGAGGGTTGTGCAGTTGTAGAAGGAGAAACTGAAGAACATCAAGAAAATTGTGAAACATTGGAAGAAGAAGAAGTAGATGGAATGACAATTGAGGCATTAGGAATGGAAAAATAGTCTCATCAAAACGAACATGCCTAGAAATATAAACTCAGATTGGTTAGAGGATCTAAACATCTATTTCCTTTTATAGATGAATGATAACCAATAAAAACACAGGGTAGAGACTTAGTAGCAAGTTTATGGGGTTGATATGGTCTTAGCCAAGGAAAACACCTGCAGCCGTAGACCTTAAGAAAGGAATAATCTGGTAGTTTCTGATTTTTTTTTTCATGAGGACTAATATGATCAAGTTTAGAACTAGAGAGCCTATTTACAAGAAAGGTAGTTCTGGCTATTGCCTTAAACTAATGAAGTGTTGGGGTTAGAAACTAAGATCCTTAAATTTTGTACAAGATTTAAGTCAAAAAAAAAAAATCCAGATGGGCAAGTGTCGAAAGAGATTCTAGATTAAAATTTTTGATATCGAACAATTAAAAATAAAATCGAGTATAAATCCCAAAGTTAGTTTAGAATTATATATTTCGAAATCTAGTTGACTTGATTTTGTCTACTACAACAAACTTTAGTCAACAAGTTTTCATGGTTTTTTACTAAAAGTCAAATCTCCAAGTCAAGCCTCTACTGATGGAGGGACCTGTTCCCTTTTATTTGTAAAGATTAATGAAACCATGTCATGATATTTCGGTGATAAATATAAGTGTTTAATTATCCGAAAGAATTAAAACTTGATCATAATAATAGCTGTTAACAATAATTGTATGCTTGGTAGTGCATAAGAATAGTTGTTGTGGGTTATTTGGGTGAGTTTTGAGGTGTTTGACTTATAATTTGATCTATATATACATCTTGTGTTCAGGATCCTTCTCAACGTTGACTGCTCAAGCGGCCTAAGGCCTGCTCGAGTGAGCTAGTGCAAGAGACATTTTTAAAATTGAAAAAGTGGGGGACGCTCGAGCAGCCCCAAGTCTGCTCAAGCAGAGTGTTGGCGAGCAGACTTTAAGTTGCGGGAGAAATATCTGTTTTTCATTTTCCATCTCTCCTCTCTCTCTAAACAAAAGTTCTAAACCCTGGAACCCATTTTGGGTGCACCTTTGTGTTTCTCTTGCTCTATTGGCGGTGTTTTCCTTGCTCCTTTCTTGTCTGAACACCGTTGGAAGGATCGCCCTTCGCGTGGAAAGCTTCGTCTCCATCCAAAGGTTGGAGATTTGGTCAATTGAAGCTTGCTAGGATTGGATTCTAGTTGCTTGAGCTTCAAAAATGTAGTATCTATAACCATCCTTGAATATTTATTTGATATGAGTTGTATATTTGAAAATATATACATGAGAGCATGAAGATGATGTTTTGAAACCCTAGGCTAGGGTTTGATGGTAAATCATGAACTTATGAATGATTTAAGATGATTTTAACTTATTGTTGTTGTTGGACATGGTTGAAATTGAATGATGGGAAGTTAGGGTTTTGGTTGTAGGTTAACCTTTGCAAAAATAGGGGTTTTCAAATTAATGAACCCAATAATGGAATTGATTATTGATTTGGTAAATTTGGGTTGTGGAAACCTAATTGCATGTTTGAAATGCATGAATTCGAGGACATATGAAATAATGGAATGATGTGTTATGGGTTTTTAGTTAATTAAACCCGAAATGTATGAAATACATGAAAGTAATGATGTATAATTGATGTTATCCTTATGTGTGTTGGGTGTTGACGAGAGAAACCATGTTGGGTTGAACTCGTGTTTGAGAATTGAGACGTGATGCAATAAAAAGGACCAATTTGGATTGTTTAAGCTGGGCTTAAATAGCTCCTCGGTAAAAGACTGAAAAATTACGCAGATAGGGTAACCTGTCCTTCGGCTAATAATCGAGAACAAGGTGTTAGTCACGGCAAATTATAGGACGCACCGTTACTTAGCAGGGTCTCGCGTGGCTTGGTCAGTAGTAACGCGGCGTGGGTTTATAAGCTCGTCTGGCGCCAGCTCCTAGATTGTAAACCACGAGTTAGTTGAGATATGAGAAATTATGGATAACATGTGTGTGCGTCTCTGTGAGTTCTAGAAATTAAGAACCTAAAATGGGAGTAATGAAACTAGATAAAAGACTAAGGGATGAATTCGTGTATGAAAATGAGTTTATCTTGCATAAGGAAAACCAGTTATGTCAATGAGATTTTGGTGAAAAATGAAGGTTAGTTTTTGGTAAGACTATGTGTTACACCTTGCATATCCATCCTCCCATGTTATGCATACGTTTATTATTAGTCAATTTTCTACGAGGCACGGCTCATGTTGTTTGACAATATTTCAGGTGATAACCGGAAGAAAGCTATGGAGTAAGGGATGTGGTCGCGAGACCCCTTTGTTTTTGTTCTGAAGTATTTGAGATAATTATATCCTTTTGCATCATCTTTTGAGATTTAAAAGGTTATAAATGTAATTCTTTTAAATTATTTGGATGAATGTAATTTGGATTGGAGTAACCTATTTTGTAAGGCCCCAAGGTCATGATTTTATATCTTGTATGCATGTGAAGGCGTTGGACTCGTATTTTGGTTTGGATCCTTAAATTTGGGATGTAATATTATGATATCAAATATTGAATTTTCAAGTTTTTGGGTTCAATGGAGTTGTTTCATTATCAAATCTATGTTTTACTTCAAATTTGTATCTATTTAAAAGCATGCTCAAAACTTGTGGAACTCAAGTGTTCTCCTAACACTTAGAATTTTTTTTAGGATTTTAGCTAGGAAGCCCTCGATTATCTCACCGCTCAAGCAATTGAGAGTTCGCTCGAGCGGACTCCTGCTGTGTGGAAATTTTAAGACTTTTATTTAAAAAAAGGTTTTGTTGGGTACCTTCTTGGGCATCTCTTGGGGTATAAAATGACACATTTTGAGAATTATTTGCAAGTAAAAAACCTACTTTTATTCCTATGTTTTACAAAAAGTTTTGACACTTTGTTCTGTTTTACCGTAAAGAATCGTTTTATAAACTCTTTGGTTGAGAAGTCTCTAAGCCGAGTTCTTATCTTCTTATTCGCTTAGGTTTTTATTTGCTACATTTTTGGAGTGTGGCAACTGTTGTGAGACCCTGAACCTTGTAATTTTAAGTTGTTTATATACATGACGCTTTTATTCCAATACATGATGGCATCGATGCATGGTTTATGCTTTAAAGTTGTAGAAAAGCATGTGTAAATGTGTTTTATGCTTTCTCGGACCTTGGTTAGGTGTTTTGGGTTGGTTTTTGGCTTGAAACACATCAGCTAATTCCAGTACGCCTCTGCTGTGGAGTTCGATCGACTACAGGGTCCAATTCGGCCGACTGAACTGGTTTTGTGGAGTTCGGTCGACTGAACAGTGCATTTTTTGTTTTTCTATAAAGGCTCCAGTGGTGGTGCTTTTGAGAAAAAACTTAACTTCAGACCTAAGTTTCCCTTTTCTCCTCCTTCTCTCTAGCTTTGAGGGCCTGGGGCTTGGTTTGTTGTTGATTCCTTTGTGGATCCTTACTATCGGGGCCGAGGACTTCACATCCAACCGGTCGAATTCTCGTTCTAACGCTGTTCAGTTTTGAGACGTCGAGTTCTTGACTCTCCGAGGTAGGATTCTAGACCCTACTGCTGTATAAGGGTGATATATGTAATTATGTATGTTTTTACCAGGTAGAAATGCTTAAAATGTGATTTTCATGTGTAAACCTTGGTTTTTGGGTAAAAGTGAATTTTTACGCCTTTTTCTTGATTGTATACATGATCGGGATGTGTTGATATCCGTAGTTTTCAAAAAGTGGTTTGAAAACGAGGTATTTTGTAAAAACGGTGAAAAACGTGATTTTGGAGGTTTAGAGCTAACCCGCGGTGTTGAGTCTCATCATTTTTAAATATTTTGTGGGAAATGGTGTTAGATCTCCATGTTGATGGATTGGATCTCTTATACATGTGTGTATAAGCTATTTTACTGGTTTTCGTAGTTATTTTACGGTGGTTTGAAATGTTATCCCTAAATGTACCGTGACAATGGGTTAAATGAGTTTGGCTTATATTGCTCCTTGGTGAAAGTCCAAAAACGTGCGCAGCGTGAGTTCGCTACGATCCCTCGGGTTATCCCCGTAAATGCGGCATTGGTTAGACTACGTCCATCGGTCATGGAAATTCGTAAGGAAGTCTGTGATTTGGTTTTACTTCGACCATTGGTCGTGAAAATCAGTAAAGAAGTCGATTGTTCCATGTGTGATTACATTGTAGTAACTCCGTATAGAACTTATCGTTACCTAGCGAGTCTTGAATGGCTGGGGACTAGGGTAATGGGAAGGAGTCTATAGTTGTTATCTTGTCTGTGTATGACAGAGTCGGTACATAGGATCTCATTTATCTTGTCTCCTCGGCTGCGTGTCCCGAGTGGAGAAAACTGTTTTACTGCTTTCCCTTAACTGTGGCATGATATCTGTTAAGATTATATGCATGGTTTCAAGGATGGAAAATGTGTGGTTTTCAGATGGAAAATTGGTAGTTTTTGTGAGAAAAACTGTTTGGGGTTTGTGGTTGAGTTCACTCCCACCATATGATTGTATATCATGCTTTACAATTTTATAGTCTGTTTCTATTGGACTTCGGGTCACGTGGTGGATTTTTTTGAAAATATTTTTTAGGTGAGCACGTGGAGTTGACCTAGTAGCAGTGGTGATGGAAGACTTGCTGTAGTTTTTCTTATTTTGTACATGTACTTTTACATGTAACACCTGTGATGGCTGGTTTGCACGCCTTTTGACGATATACTTATTAATGTATGAGAATGCATGTTTTTAGTTTATGAGAGTTGAACTGTAGGAATTTTATTCAAATGTTGTATTTGATTTCCAACTGAAAAATCTATTTTCTTTTAAATGGGTGTTTTGGTGGGCTTACGCGTGACCCTGGTGTTTGGGGCGTGACAACTTGGTATTAGAGCTTTGGGTTCGAATACCTATGAGCCATGGAAAAGAGGGTACATCACCTTGTGAGGATGTATGTGTGCTTGATTGCATGTGTTACAGCGTTTTCCTAACATAGCATGATAACCTGTGATGTATACGTGGGTATGGAGGTTAGATCTTAAGATTGATTAGTCTTACTTTCGGGTATTTGGCTTAACAAACTTGGGAGCTATGTTAGAGATGCGTTTCGCGTACATGATTTCTAGCAAGGAATCTGAGTAGGTTATCTAGATTGACGAGCCCTTCTTGTTGGTTCTCCTAGGTATATGAGATGTGATGACATGATCTATGTGGCTATGTGTTACCATGCCTATGTGATATGTCTTGTACGTTAGCAATAGCATGTTGTACGGATTCTCATCCTGTTATGTTGCTTTCGTATAGAGTTATGTCCACGCAAGGGGGACGAGGCCGAGGTCGAGGCCGTGGCCGTGGTTCTAGCCGAAGGGACATTCCAATCCCAGATGTTGGGGATGCTAATGCAGCCCAAAGACCTGTTGACAGAGATCTGTTGCGTGAGATGGTTGGCTCCATCTGGCAATAGGCTGAGGCTGCTACTCGGAGAGAGAGCATACCTGAGCAGAGGGCAACGGTAGCAATGCATGAGTTTTGCCGCCTAGACCCTCCTACCTTTTCTGGGGATCCCAATCCCATGGTAGCTACTGAGTGGCTGGAGCTGATTACCAAGATTCTGGATTCGCTTCAGATTGAGGAGGATGATTTGAGGGTTATATGTGCTACCTTTTAGCTGAGAGGGAATGCTCACATGTGGTGAAAGTTTGCCAATACCACAGTGGCAGGCACTTGGGATGCGTTCACGAAGGTATTTCTGGAGAAATACTTTCCAGCGACGTTGAGGGATCGCTATAGAGAGGACTTCCTGTTTCTAACTCAGGGAGCGATGACAGTGATTGAGTACGAGGTCGAGTTCACTAGCTTATCTCAGTTTGCTCAGGAGATCATACCTTCTGACGAGTTCTGTGTGAAGCGGTTCGAGAAGGGTTTGAGGCCTGCTATAAGCGGTAGGGTGGCAGCATTTCAGATGCAGGTTTATACAGAGTTGGTATAGATGGCCATGAAAGTAGAGGACACTCTGAGCGAGACACGTAGGGATAGGGACAGTAGGGGTCAGCAGGACGGAGGACGTGCACAGCCCCGAGGACGCAGGGACAAGCGTCAGCAAACATCTGGTCCTTGTTCTTATCTGGTGGGTTCATATTAGCCTCAGTCTTCTGCATCCACCTATCCTATAGTCTCAACGGGACGGTCGGATCAGAGGGCACTTTGTCATAGATGCCAGCGGCCAGGACACCGTGCAGCAGAGTGTCGGAGTGCAGCGCCTGTTTAGGCACAGTCGTAGGCGCACGGGAGGGATTCAGTGATATGTGTTTTGAGTGTGGCTATCCTGGGCACATTCGTAGGAACTATCCTCGCGGAGGGAGCATTCAGAGTATAGTAGGCCCATCAGCTGCTCCATTTGGCCAGGGATGGCAGACGTATCAGCAGCCGAGAGCTCAGACGTCTAGATTAGCGGAAGGGGGCGCATCAGTACAGACAGGTAGACACTCTATAGTGCAGGACCGCACTAGACAGGCCAGAGCATTTGTTCTTGCAAATCCCAGTTCGTCCAGAGCACCGGTAGTGCCTGATGCTGCTGCTGCCACGTCCATGATCAGAGGTACTCTCCTAGTTTACAGATCATGGGCCAGTGTTCTCATCGACACCGGAGCATCACATTCATTTATATCTGCTGCATTTACATCTACATTGGGGTTGAAAATAGACCAGTTGGGTAGCGTTATGAGTGTAGAGACCCCAGTCAGTGGGAGAGTGTCGTTGAGTTATGTCTGTAGATCCTGTGTTTTAGAGGTCGCTGGTCGTTGTCTAGAGTTCGACTTTATCATTCTAGACATGACCTAATTTGATGTCATCCTAGGGATGGATTGGCTGACCACCTATCGTGCCTTTATCGATTGTGATCGATGGAGGGTGATGATCTGTACACCGGCGGGAGATTGCTTTTGTTTTGTGGGTGATCAGAATCAAGGTTTGATATCTACATCCAGTGCTGTGCGGGACCAGAGCAGCCTGAGTTTTCTCCTTTCGGCACTTGTATTGGATGAGGGAGTTAGGGTTCGCGGAGAGTTACCTCCGGTGGTTTGCGACTATTCTGATGTCTTTCCTGAGGGCTTGTTTGAGTTGCCATCGAGCCGTGAGGTGGAGTTCTCTATTGATTTGATTCAAGGAGCTGCTCCTATATCAGTGCCATCATATAGCTTTGCACCCGCTGAGTTGCGTGAACTCAAGGTACAACTCCAAGATTTACTTGATAGGGGGTTCATACGCCCGAGTACTTCACCTTGGGGAGCACCTGCTCTTTTTACAAAGAAGAAGGATGGATCTTTGCGTCTGTGTATCAACTATAGGAAATTGAATCAGGTGACAGTGAAGAACAAGTACCCGATGTCGAGGATAGATGATTTATTTGATCAGCTGCAGGGTTCGAGTTGCTTCTCGAAGATCGACTTGAGATCGGGATATCACCAGCTGAGGATTAAGGATGAGGACATAGTGAAGATCGCTTTCAGGACTCACTATGGTCACTATGAGTTTCTAGTTATGCCATTCGGTCTGACGAACGCACCTGCCACATTCATGAGTTTGATGAACCAGAATTTTCATCCTTACTTGGACAGTTTTGTGGTAGTGTTTGTGGATGATATTCTCGTCTACTCACTTACTAGGGAAGCACACGAGGATCATCTGCGCATTGTTCTACAGACCTTGAGAGAGCACCGCTTATACGCGAAGTGCGAATTCTGGATGCCTGAGGTGAGATTTTTAGGGCACGTGGTGTCTACTGACAGAGTAGCTATGGATTCGTCGAAGACAGATGCTGTGACAGGTTGGGAGCGACCGAAGAACGTCTTCGAGATCTGTAGTTTTCTGGGCTTAGCAGGTTGTTACCGACGGTTTGTGCAGGATTTTGCTAGACTTGTTGCACCGATAACCCGTTTGAAGCGGAAGGGAGTTGGGTTTATTTGGAGTGAGTCTTGTGAGTCGGCTTTTCAGGAGCTGAAGAGGAGATTGACTACTGTGTCAGTGCTGATCATTCCAGAGAGAGGTTTGGGGTAAACGGTATACTGTGATGCATCACACAATGGTTTAGGCTGTGTTCTGATGCAGGGAGGCAAGGTTGTAGCTTATGGTTCTCGGCAGTTAAAGACGCACGAGAAGAACTATCCGACGCATGACTTGGAGTTGACAGCCATGGTCTTTGCCCTGAAGACATGGCGTCACTATCTGTATGGTGAGCATTTTGAGATTTTCTCCGATCACAAGAGCTTAAAATACTTATTTTCGTAGAAGGACCGGAACTTACGCCAACGACATTGGATGGAGTTATTGGAAGGCTACGACTTTGACTTGCAGTATCATCCTGGGAAGGCCAATGTTGTGGCTGACACTCTCAGCAGGAGATCATATGGATCATTAGCCTCTGTGGCTATACGTGAGTGGCACATGCTCGCAGACATTGAAGAGTTTGATCTATGTCTCGGGGAGACATCGACGGGTGCTACCTTGTTCTCTACAGTTTCACGACCTACTTTGATAGCACGTGTGCTAGAGGTCCAGCAGACGGACTAGGAGGCTCAGATGATACGAGACCGCGTTGCAAGTGGAGAGGATACAGCTGGCTAGATTGTGGGTTAAGATCAGAGTCTGAGGTTAGCTGGGAGATTATTTGTGCCAGAGTCATGCCGTGTAGATATCCTACACGAGTGTCATCATTCACGTCTTGCAGTGCACCCAGGAGGCACGAAGATGTACCACGATCTGCACCGCCAGTTTTGTTGGACAGGGATGAAGAGAGACGTGATCCAGTTTGTTTCTCGGTGCCTTACTTGTCATAAGGTAAAGGTAGAGCATCGGAGGCCGACAGGGTTGTTACAGCCATTGCCTATATCAGAGTGAAAGTGGGAGCGCATCACGATGGATTTTATATTCGGACTTCCACGATCACCGAGAGGACACGACGCAGCATGGGTTATAGTTGATAGGTTAACGAAGTCTGCACACTTTCTTTCCATTCGAGTGAAGGATTCAGTGGAGCAACTGAGTCAACTATATGTCAGAGAGATAGTCCGGTTCCATGGAGTACCAGTATCTATTATTTCTGATCGAGACCCGCGTTTCACATCGCGCTTTTGGCAGAGTCTTCAAGAGGCTTTAGGGACGAGTCTGATGTTCAGTACTGCATTTCACCCCCAGACAGATGGCCAGTCAGATAGGACTATTCAGATTCTAGAGGACATGTTGAGGGCTTGTATCCTAGACTTCAGAGGCTCATGATCACTTACCGTTGGTAGAGTTTGCATATAACAACAGCTATCAGTCCAGTATTAGGATGGCACCGTATGAGGCTTTGTTTGGTAGACCGTGTAGATCGCCCATGTGTTAGATAGATGTGGGAGAGACCACAGTCTTGGGAACATACATGGTGCGAGAGACGACAGAGAAGATTGCAGTGTTTCGCCAGCACCTTATGACAGCGCAGAGCTGCCAGAAGAGTTATGCAAACCAAAAGAGGCGACCTTTGGAGTTTGCAGTAGGGGATCATGTGTTTCTGAAGGTCTTTCCACTTAGAGGTTTGATGAGATTTGGTCTTAGCGGAAAGCTATTGCCTCGCTTCATTGGACCTTTTGAGATCCTTAACAGAGTTGGAAAGGTTGCATATCGTTTGGCTTTGCCACCTCAGTTAGCATCTGTGCATAACGTGTTCCGCATTTCTATGCTTCGGAGGTACGAGCTTGATCCTTCTCATGTGTTAGATTGGGCAGAGTTGCAGATTAGAGAGGATGCCACTTATGAGGAGCGTCCAGTGAGGATTCTTGATACAAAGGAACAAGTGTTGTGGGGAAGAACTATTGCGTATGTCAAGGTTCTGTGGCTTCATCACGGGGTTGAAGAAGCGACATGGGAGCTTGAGTCTGGGATGCGTGCTAGATATCCAGACCTGTTTACCTCGTGACCTTGTTGCAAATTTCGGGGATGAAATTCCTTAAGGGGGGAGAGTTGTGAGACCCTAAACCTTGTAATTTTGAGTTATTTATATACATGACGCTTTTATTCCAGTACATGATGGCATCGATGCATGGTTTATGCTTTAAAGTTGTAGAAAAGCATGTGTAAATGTGTTCTATGCTTTCTCAGACCTTGGTTAGGTGTTTTGGGTTGGTTTTTGGCTTGAAACACAGCAGCTAATTCAAGTACGCATCTGCTGTGGAGTTCGATCGATTGGAAGGTCCAGTTCGGTCGATTGAACTGGTTTTGTGGAGTTCGGTCGACTGGAGGGTCCAGTTCAGTTGACTGAACTGGTTTTGTGGAGTTTGGTCGACTAAACCCACTATTTCGGTCAACTGAACAGTGCATTTTTTGTTTTTCTATAAAGGCTCCAGTGGCGGTGCTTTTGAGAAAAAAAATTAACTTCATACCTAAGTTTCTCTTTTCTCCTCTTTCTCTCTAGCTTTGAGGGCCCGGGGCTTGGTTTGTTGTTGATTCTTTTGTGGATCCTTGTTATCGGGGCCAAAGGCTTCGCATCTAACTGGTTGGATTCTCATTCTGACGCTGTTCAGTTTTGAGACGTCGAGTTCTTAACTCTCCGAGGTAGGTTTCTAGGCCCTACTGCTGTATAAGAGTGATATATGTAATTGTGTATGTTTTCACCGGGTGGAAATGCTAAAAATGTGATTTTCATGTGTAAACCTTGGTTTTTGGGTAAAAGTGAGTTTTTACACCTTTTTCTCGGTTGTATACATGATCCAGGTGTGTTGATATCCTTGTTTTTCAAAAAGTGGTTTGAAAATGAGGTATTTTGTGAAAACGTTGAAAAACATGATTTTTGAGGTTTTGAGCTAACCCGCGGGGTTGAGTCTCTTCCTTTTTAAATGTTTTCTGGGAAATGGTGTTAGATCTCCATGTAGATGGATTGGATCTCTTATACATGTGTGTATAAACTGTTTTACTGGTTTTCGTAATTATGTTACGGTGGTTTGAAATGTTATCCCTAGATGTACCATGACAATGGGTTAGATGAGTTGGGCTTATATTGCTCCTTGGTGAAAGGCAAAAAACGTGCGCAGCGTGGGTTCGCTTTGGTCCCTCGGGTTAATCCTCGTAAACGCGGTATTGGTTTGATTACGTCCATCGGTCATGAAAATCCGTAAAGAAGTCTGTGATTTGGTTTTACTTCGTCCATCAATCGTGGAAATCTGTAAAGAAGTCGATTGTTCCGTGTGTGATTACATTGTCGTAACTCCGTATAGAACTTTTCGTTACCTAGCGAGCCTTGAATGGCTGGGGACTAGGGTAATGGGCAGGAGTCTATAGTTGTTACCTTGTCTGTGTATGACAGAGTCGATACATAGGATCTCATTTATCTTGTCTCCTCAGCTGCGTGTCCCGAGTGGAGAAAACTGTTTTACTGCTTTCCCTTAACTGTGGTGTGATATCTGTTAAGATTATATGCATGGTTTCAAGGATGGAAAATGTGTGATTTTCAGATGGGAAACTGGTAGTTTTTGTGAGAAAAACTGTTTGGGGTTTGTGGTTGAGTTCACTCCCACCATATGATTGCATATCCTGCTTTACAGTTTTATAGTATGTTTCTATTGGGTTTCGGCTCACGTGGTGGGTTTTTCTAAAAACATTTTTCAGGTGAGCACGTGGGGTTGACCTACTAGCAGTGGTGATGAAAGACTTGCTGTAGTTTTTCCTGTTTTGTACATGTACTTTTACATGTAACGCCTATGATGGTTGGTTTGTACGCCTTTTGGCGATATACTTATTCATGCATGAGAATGCATGTTTTCAGTTTATGAGAGTTGAACTGTGGAAATTTTATTCAAATGTTGTTTTTGATTTCCAACTGAAAAACCTATTTTATTTTAAATGGGTGTTTAGGTGGGCTTTCGCGTGACCCTTGTGTTTGGAGCGTGACAACTGTATTCTCGAATGCCAAAACTTGAACAAAGTGTGAACTTTGATCTATCATGTTCTTCAAAACCTCTCTAGCTACTTGTTCTTTGGTTTTCACAATACGTGGAAATCCTAATCTGATTATGAATAAAAATGATGAGTAGATTTTATAACAGTATATAAATAGGTTACAGTAGAGACCTTTGAAGTAAATAAGATGTGGACTCCCAATGTAATTATGAAGTTTTACCTCAACCGAGAAATAATTTCATAAAAATATAAAATATAATTTATTCCACAAAAAAATTATAATTACACTTCTAACCTTATTCTTAAAATCGAAATATTCGAGCTCCTATTATTACATTCCTATGTTAAGATTACAGATACATATCGATTAAATTAAATTACTGACAATTATATTTAATCGGCTTCCTCGAAAAAAATCCTTAAAACCTTTTACTTTACTTATTTGACAAGCCAGATTATAAAATTCATCTACAGGGTTTGGCTCAGTTAAAATTTATAAGCTTCCTTAAGGGGGTATCATCAATCTCATTTATGGGACGTGGATTCCATAATTAATTAATATTTACTATATAATTAACGTTGTTATCCAACTTATTGTAATTATAGACTCGTAAAAGATCGCATCTTTTAATAAATTAAAATAACGAACATTAAATGTACGTGTCTAATAATTATTTCGGGATTAAGAGCATAAGCACTCATAATAACAATGTGTTATAAATTAATTTATATAGTCAGTATAAAATTAGTTACCCCAATGCAGTCATGTTCAATACACATAATATGTACTAACAAAATAAGTCGGAATAATTGTTGAGATAATTACCATTCCTTGTAATCAACACAGATATACTAAAATACTGTACTACAGTCGTATTAATAGTGTGTCCAATTCCATTTAAGACTGTGAATCAAAAACTTATTTTCTTCAAGAACTGATAATCTGGTTTTCTGTGTGTAAGCCGAACTCTATACACCAGATTAAATATTATGTAGAATAAAAAACACACATCCACAACATTAAATGAATAATAAAATATATACATTACTCATTAAGATTCTCACAAAAATAGAAAAACTAATTTTATTAATAAATAAAATTAAATACAAAAATTTAAAATCATTGTTTTTAGTATACAACCCTGACAATCTCTTACTTATATACTCAAAACTATACTGCCATACATCTGACTCCTATGTGCTCTACATGACGGTCAAAAGTCTTAGCTAATATACTCTTTTTAAATAGATTTGCAAGGTTTTCTATTGATGTAATCTTGGTCACAGAAAACCTGATTATCACATAAAGTGTAATAGCCGACTGTAATAACCATGTATAGGTGATATTTAAAAGTCTTTTAAATATCCATGTATAGACTTTTAACCATGTATAGACTTTTAAATAACACTTTATTGTGCTACATCGTACGATCTCTCGTATTAGGTGATATTTATGCTCAATGTGCTGTCTTCCTTGTGGGCTCTTAGTTTCTTCGAGTTAGCAACTGCTCCTCTATTTTCACAATAAAGTGTAATAGCCGACTGTATTGAAGGCACCACATCTAGATCTAGCATGAAGTTTATAAGCTAAACGGCCTCCATGACTACTTTAGAAGTTGCCACGTAGTTGGCCTCCATGGTGGAATCAATAATGCACGACTGCTTGATACTCTTCCAACTTATGGATCCACCTCCCAAGGTAATACATATCCCGAGGTAGACTTTCGGGAATCCTTATCTGACTGAAAATTCGAGTTTGTGTACTCTAAAAGTACTAGACTATCGGCTTGGTATACCAACATATAATCTCTTATCCTTTTCAGATACTTGATTATATGTTTTATCGTTATCCAATGCACATACCCTAAATTAGACTGATATCTTCTAATCATGCCAATAAAAAAATAGATGTTGGGTCTAGTGTAAAGCATAGCATACATGAGCTTCCTACTGTCGAAGCATAAGGAACTGTCTTCATCTTCTCTATCTCAACAGCTATCTTAGGATACTGATCATTGGATAGAGTGATTTCATGCCTAAAAGAGAGAAATTCTTTCTTAGAATCCTGCATGTTAAAACGAGTAAAGATCTTATCTATATAAGTAGCTTATGATAAGCCAACCATCCTCTGTTTCTAATCTCGCACAAGCTTGATCCTAATAATGTGACTGAATTCTTCCAAGTCTTTTAATATCAAACTCGTTAGATAACTATACCTTTATTGCAGATAACACCCTCACATCATTTTCGATGAGCAAGACATTATTCACGTAAAGTATTAGAAATACCACCACGCTTCCATCATACTTCTTGTACACATAGGACTCATCAAGACTTTAATCAGAATCATAAGACTTAATGACCCAATCAAACCGAGTATGCCAAGACTTAGATTCTTTCTTAAGTCCATAAATGAATCTCTTAAGCTTACACAAATGTGCTTCTGGCCCCTTGCTATAAAACTGTCTGGTTGTATCATATAAATACACTCGCTAAAACTTTTATTAAGGAAACCTGTATTGATGGCCATTTGTCAAATTTCATAATCGAAATGAGCCACAATGGATAAGAGAATTTGGATAGAATTAAACATGGCTACCTGCGAAAATGTCTCCTTATAATCGATCATTTCTTTCTGAGTTAAACTTTTTGCAACAAGTCTAGCTATGAAGGTTTGCACCTTCCCATATGCTCCTCTCTTCTTCTTATAGATCCACTTGCATTCGATGGGTTTTAGCCCATCTAGTAGTTCTACAAGTTTTCAAACCTGATTATAGTACATAGGTTGCATCTCAAAATTCATAACCTATTGCCAAAGTTCTGTAGCTTTATCTTGGAGTGCTTCGTTGTAGTTATAGGACTCGGTATCCATTTTTGTCGAGATACTGTTAAAAGATTCTTCCAAGAACATATACCGATCGAATTGACAAATAACCCTCTTACTACCACAAGGCATTACCTACATCTGTGTATTAGGAGTGACATGCTGTGCTGATTCTAAACCCTGTGCATCATCACCCACATGCTCCTTTAGTTTTGAAGTTGGCATGTTGATGGTAGCACTATGATCTGGTTTGGGATATGCACGTGTCTCGATATTCCTCCCACTGTGATGAGGTAATGGGATATCGATGATACTTTCCTGTGGCGCTTCTCCTATACTACTGGTATTTCCTCTCAGCTCTTTCAAAACATTTCTACTCTTAGGCTTGTGGTCCATTACATAATCCTCTTCCAATAATCGTGCATTAGTACTGACAATGGCCTTCCAATCCTAAAGATTATAAAATAAATCACCATTCGTTCCCCTGGGATATCCAACAAAGAAACAAACTTTCGTTCTCGATTCTAACTTATTCGTGTTCTCTTTCAGCACATGTGTTGGACACTCCTAAATTCGAATATGTCTTAGACTGAGCTTGCGCCCAATTCACAATTCTGTGGGAGTAGTAGGTATTGACTTCGAAGTACCAAATTCAGAATATAAGCTGCAAATTTCCAAAAGAGTCCTAAATAACTCATCATAGATCTTATCTTCTGCATAAGAGTCCTATTTCTTTTTTCTGCTATACCATTCTGCTATGGAGTGCTCGGTGCAGTTAACTAGGATGTAATCTACTCTACTGATAAATAATTCCTAAACTCTTTAAAGATGTATTCGCACCATGGTCAGACGGTAGTGTCTGGATACATTTACCCATACGCTTCTTCGTTTCTGCCTTAAATTTTTTGAATTTTTCAAAGTATTCAAACTTACAGTACATCAAATAAATGTACCTGTACCTTAAATAATCGTCAATAAAAGTGACAAAATACTCAAAGCCTCCTCTAACTCGGATAGTCATGGGTCTACATACATCAGAGTGAACCAGTTCTAACAGTTCTTTAACTCTATAACATTTAGCTGAAAATAGCCTCTTGATCATTTTTTCTTTCAAGCAAGATTCACAAACTAGAAGTACCTCCACTTCTAATGAACTCAATGGTTCCTCTTTAACCAGCCTATTTATCCTTTTTATATTTGTATGACGTAGGCGTAAATGTCAAAGATACATTTAGTTCATTTTAGAAGGTTTATTTCTCTTAAATGGTAAATTATATGTATTATTTAATTTATTCAGTTGTAGTTTATGAGAGATATGAGTAATAACATACAAATTATTCACCAATGTATCAGAACAAATAAAATATTTATTATCCTTAATAACTACAGAATATTATAACGAATCTAGAAACTGAAATCAAATTCTTTTTTATGGAACGTATATAAAGACAATCTTTTAAAATTAAAACTTACATAAAGATAATCTTTTAAAATTAAAACTCTATCTCTACTAAAACTGAGAGTGACCTCTCCTACTGCAACTATTGTCACATTTGTATTATTACTTATATGTAGGTATATCTTCCCATGATTGAGCTGTCTGGTTTCTTAGAACCCCTGCAAAGAATTGTAGACATAATTAGTAACTCCTGTATCTACACACTAGGTGCCGGTAGATAACACCGCTAAACATGTTTCAATAACTAGTGAACATAAGTTATCTTAGCGGTTCTGCTTGTCGAGAAAGATTGAACATTGCTTATTCCAATGCCCTGTCTGGTTGTAGTGAAAACACTGGCCAATTGATTTTTTCACACTATCTTTTGGCCCATTAACTGCCCTTGGACCCGTGCCTCCCTATTTTTGAACCTTTTTTTTCTTCTTCTTATCTTTCGATTTAGAAGAAGAACATTTTTCAGCAACAAAGACACTACTTGGCTTCCTAAGAACACCTTCAATTGCTTAAAGTTCTTTAAGTAGTTTCCCCAGGAAAAAACTGAGTTTGCTTAAATTATAATTTAGGCATAACTACTTAAAGCTATCGAGCATCGATTGGAGTATGATATCAATCTGGATTTTCCCATTAAGTTTAGTTCCAAGGATCTCCAGTTCATTCGGAAGACTAGTCACCTTCAAAACATGATCCCTAGTTGAGGTGCTTTCAGCCATGATTGTGTTCATCAATTATGTCATGGTCACCTACCTAGCGGCATGATTTTGATCCCCATACAACTCTCTGAGGTTCATAATCATGTCATAGCACTAGGCATAGAGTGATACTGATGCTGCAATACATTTTGACATGGTGCAGGTGTTTTGGTCTCGCGGGATGCACCGAATATCTATTATTTTTAGAAAAATATTATTTTCTTTTTAAAACAAGAAAAATCCAAGATATCGGAGCATTCTTTTTAGAAAGATAGAGTCGTCACTTGATTTTTGAGAAAAATCAAGAAAAATAAAATGAAGGTTGCGGGTCTTTTAAAAGCGTAACTAGAGAAAAGAGGGTTCAGTGGCTAAGGTGTGAAAAACAAAGGTGTTAGACACCCTTTTCATCCAACCGTGAGGTTGGCCTCTACTTTGTCAATATTAGTTCTTGTTGTAGACTTTCTAAAAGTAACATATACAGAACGAGAAATTAAAAAGAGTTCGAACAAAAACAAACAAAGGAACAAAATTCTAACTATGATTTATAGGGTTATGTAATTTAGTTGTTATTTTTAGATATGTCACATGTATCGTTTGAGCGAAACAAATTGAAAAACATGCAAATAAGAGATAAAATGAACAAATAAAGGTCTAAGAGTCAGGTAACAATGTTTTTGCCCCTAACATGCAATGAACAGGCTGTACAGGATAAACATAAGAAATTTAAACATCATATTTAAGATATTGGATATACAGAAAACTCATGGCCATAGCAACGAATGTTACGGCTATGACAAAAATAATCAAAAAACCTACGGCCATGATAAATATAAGGTTACCACGAGAAACAGAATGAGAAACCTCACAGCCGTGACAAATAAAAGTTATGGCCATGGTATTAAAGGGGTCCAAATAGGGTATAAACATTGCATAAGGCTTAAAATAAGCTCAAATGAATATAGTATATAGGACAAAGACCATAACCCTTTCATTATAGGCTAGATCTACCATCCTCCATTCTCTATAGAAATAATATCTCTAAAATGAAATGTACAGGATATCAAAATGAACAACAAAATACTTAAAACACATTTTTATGTTATTGGCCTCACAAAATCTCACAGCCTAGCAAAAGGATATGGCAGCCGTAACAATAATGAAGAAAAATATGTTGTCATCATGTTTATAGATCTACAAAACAGAGAGAAATGGGGTATACAGAATGGAGACCATGACCCATTTAATCTAGGCCAGATCTACCATCCGTTTCCCATCAAGAACATGGATTATGATACAGAATATGCCAAGCAGAATAAAGAGAAGAAAGACCTTAAAGATAAATGGATAATAAAATGATTTTCATACTTTTAGCCTTATAAGAACATCACGACCGTGACAACATGATGTTGCATCTGTGAAAAATAAATGCAGAAAAAGTGTCAGCCAAGTGTACAAAGCTCACAACCATTACTATAGGTTTAACAAAACACTCAGTCGTGTTATTAAAAGGTCACAATCGTCATGTTTTTACAACTACATAACATACATAAAGAAAGGTGTATAGACTAGAGACCATGACCCATTTGATCTAGGCCAGATCTACCATTCGTTACTCAATAGGAAAATAAACCGAGGAACAGAAAATAGAAAATGCTAAACAAAGTAAGAAAAAGAGAGGAAACCTTGAAACAAATGAGCTTTCATGTTTTTAGCCTCTAAACAGTTGTTATGGCCGTAACAATAGAATGTTGCGGCTTTGAGTAAATAGGGCACAAATATATCAGCCATGTGCATAAAATGTACGGCCGTAACTGTAGGTTTAACAAAACATACGGCCGTGACATGAAAACGTCGCGACCATCATGTTTTAGAACCTCAGAAAGTTTTTGAAGTGCTTAGTGTGCTTGTGAGCATCGAAATGAAATAAAAAATACTATAATATATAAAATAGAGAGCTATGATTATACTGTTTATAATGAAAACTTGAAAGAACAATGCTTAGATCAAAATAAATGATGAACAAATGATTAAAACAATAAAAACCTTATCCATGACACCCTTGGGGGAAGAAAATGAGGGTTTATAGAAGAATAGTGGTCCCTATGGTAACCTCAAGTGAATATCCACCTCGAATGGCCCCTCAGAAGTGAAATAGGTTATCTCCAAGCCAATACGAGCTCTATAAACTCCTTCAACGCAAGAAAGAACACGAACAAGGCTTGAAAAGTGTAGAATGGATGGGAGAATATTAGGTGGGGGTGTATTTAGGCAAAGTTTGGACCTCTAGATTTTTTCTCCTCTAGTTCTTGTGAAAAACGATGCCTATTTATACGTAAGATGGGCAATATAGACCCCCTTTGGGATGCTATCACCTATCCAAAAAGGGATAATAGTGACGGCCGCTACCTTTATGGTGGTAAAAAGAACAGCCGCGACTTTCAAAAGTCACGGTTAGAATAAAAAGATGCGGCCGTGACAAAGGAAGTCACGGCCTAGTTTAGGGTTTGCAAAAAGATCACGACCATGACATAAAAGTCATGGCTCAGTTGTTATTTAGTAGTTTTCTTAGGTTTTTAGCCATATTCGTGATTCTTCTTGCTTGGAGTATCTTTGAGCATGATTTTCGTACTTTCGTCATTGGAGCACATTCGAGACAGGTGCCTAAGATTCATCGTGGTCAAATTGGGGTGTCTACAGTTGCCCCTCTTTGAAAGAGCTTACAACAACTCGTGGTGCAAGTAAATGTCAAAGCTCTAGAGAAATCGATTGAACAAGCACCAAATCTTAGGCATAAACAAAACATTCAGAAATGCGTGGTCAAATCTAAATTTCCATCAAGCTTTGTACGTACCCTTATTGCGAAAGATCAGACCAGTTGTACTTCGTGGGGCAAGGCATATGATGCAAATAGGGTAATCATGATGCATGGTAGGTACAATGCGATGCAAACAGGTGCAATCAAAGAAAGTTTAAGGTTACAACACGAACCGAGAAACTAGAGATTAGTTTTAGACCGTGAAAGGATCAATGAGTCAATTTAAGGTCATAAAGAGGACTGATGAGTCAACTTAAGGTCATAAGGAGCATCGAAACGTCAATTTAAAGTCATGAGGAGGATCAGATTCTTATAAGGGAAATTTTTAGGTCATGCAAGGACCGATAAGTCAGGTTAAGATCGTGAGAAGGACCGAAGATGTTAGAGGTAGTTTTAGGTCATGCGGGGACCAGTAGGTCAGTTAAGGTCATAAAGCGGACCAACAAGTTAGTTTAAGGTCATAAGGAGGACCAAAGTGTCAGTTTAAGGTTGTGAGGAGGACCGAAGATGCTAGGAGCAGTTTTAGGTTATGCGAGAATCAATAAGTCAATTTAAGGTCATGAGAATGACCGACAAGTCAATTTAAGGTCTTGAGGAGGACCAAATGGTTAGTTTAAAGTAGTGAGGAGGAGTGAAGATGCTATGGGTAGTTTTAGGTCATACGTGGACCAACAAATAAGTTTTAGATCATAAGGAGGACCGAAGATGCTAGGAGCAGTTTTAGGTCATGTGGGGACTGGTAAGTTAGTTTAAGGTCATGAGGATGACTGAAGATGCTAGGGGCATTTTTAGGACATGCAGGGACTGGTAAGTCAATTTAAAATCATGAGGAAGACCGACGAGTTAGTTTGAGGTCATGAGGAGGATCGAAGGGTCAAACCTATTAGTTTTAGGTCGTAACAAGGACCAAATGAGGTAAACCTTTTAGGTTTTAGGTGGTGACAAGGACCGGGCTTTTCAAAGGGGCAATCAAAGCATAGGTTAAAAGAGTTTTTGATTCGTTTAAGACCCACATGAGGGTAGCTCAAAGGTCCATAAAGGTGGGGGCATAAAAACATGGTGGCCATTACTTTTGAAAGTGACGGCCTGCACTATTATGCCCTAGGGATGTGGTAGCTAGAACATAATGTTCACGGCCGGAAGAAACGTTTGAATAATTGTTGCAGCCGTGGCAAAGCCATGTTGCGGCGTGAGTCAAGTTGTTATGGCCGTGAGTTTTAAAGTTTTTGGACCTCGCGGCTGCGAAGTTGATGATAGTACATACAGTCTGTGACAGCTCGAATTTCTCATTTGCGCAAACAAAACACCAAGCTTCTTTCTCTCAACTCTCTCATTTCTCTCATCTTTCTCAATCTTCCTTGCTTTTCTTCCTTGGTTTCCTTTTGTTGGGACCTTCTCTCTCTGTCCCTCGACTCTTGAAAACATGTTTTTGTTCTCCTTTATACCGGTAGTGTTCTCAGTCATGGTGGGCATTGGATTCGGCTTCTTGGGTGACGAAGGTGGCGCCGGCAGTAGTGGTGGTGACACGAGTGTGGCCAGCAGTGGTGGCAGTGTTGGAGCCGGCGGTAGGGCTGTTGACGGCATGATGGAAGGTGGTGATGCCGCAGCCGAGGAGGAGGGATCGGAGGTTGAGGGGGTGCCCAAGATGCCAAACTTGTTTGACACTGCGACATACCACCCGGCAGTTCGTCGGCTACAAAAGCCGGCTATGAAGAGATTTGTCATTCCCAACGTGGTAGCCGAGTGGGAGATCCTCCTACGGTGCCGTGATGACCACCTTTCGGCTCGAAACCTTGAGGTAAGCCAAGCTTTTGAATTCTCTAATTATTCCAACGGTTGAAAACTTGTTTTGAACGCTTGATCGTTTTATTTCATATTGCATGCATTTAGAACGAATCTTTGAATTTAAATTGAATATTGAATTACATCGTAGTTTGAGATTGTAATACATTAGATTGGAGTTTGGGATTAGGTTAAACCTTGGATTGGATTGAATGAACCCTGAATCTTAGATTAAAGAGGATCCTGAACTTAGATGTCGCAAACCCTTGCTCTCGAATTGAACAAACCTTAAACTTGGATGAATGAACCTTGAATCTTGGGTAAAAATGAGCTTTGGGTTGAGTCTCGGATCAAAATGGAACTTTTGAATTTGTATGAAAATGGACTTTAGATTGAAAAAACTTGGAATTCTGGTTAAAATGAAACTTAGATTCGTAGAAAAAGGATTTTGAAATTGAATTGAAAGTGGATTCAAACCTCGAGCTAAGGCTAGATTTGCAAATTGAAGTTGGTTTGAAGTGGGATCATGTCTCAGAAGCGGGGCTCATTTCAATTTAGATTTGAAATGAAAATCAAGTTAGGATTTGGATTGGACACGAATTGAGCGGGTTTTGATTTGAAAAGAACTTTAAGATTTGAATAAAATAAGTTTTGGATATGAATCAACTATGAAAACAAGTCTTGAGATGGAATGGAAACCATGTTGAGCTTCAAATTTGGGTTTAAAATGAGTTTGAACCGAGTTAGAAACTAGGTTGGTCTGGGATTGAAATTGAGAGTTTGAATGCTGATTTGAAGTTGAATTAGACTAGTTGATTGTCTGAGTTTTTGCATTGGACAAGTTAAGTTTTGATTTGACTTGAATTAAACTACATCTGAGAGGAATCGAGTTTTAGTTGAACTTTGAATTTGAAGTTGAATCCTAACGCTTGTAATTGAAATTGATTTGATTGAAGTCGTGTGAAATAGATCACTAGATTAGGTTTAAAGTGGAAATAAGATTTGGATTTTGAGTTTTGAAATGAATTTGGTTCAACGGAATCCTGAATTTAAATTGAATTGAATCAGGTCACCGTCTTTTAAGAATTGGAAGTTGCATTTCTTTGAGAATTGAATTTGGAACCTGAATTTTGAATGAAGTTTAGATTACATGAAGTTGTTTTTGGGATCCGTTTGGTGGGTTTGAAGTTAAATTCAAAATTATCGTTTTGATTGTCATTTGTTGGATAAAAAAAGGTGGCTTGTATGTTTTGGTTTTGAAAAGCTGGTGGAGGACTTTTGTTTAAGCTATCTCATTGCACATTTTGATTTTGATTTTGTATCGTTCCTGTTCACTGATTTGTTTGTTTTTGTTTTTATTTATTGATTTGTTTGTTGATTCGTTTATCTTATTTTTTTTATTTCAGGCGATGTAATGCATTCTGGGCTTCAGCAGTTCCTCTGACGTACTGGAGTGGTACACAACCCTGCCTCCTCACTATCGAGAGATAGTCGATGGAGTGGGCTTCGGAGGTTTTATCAGGGTGCTGGAGGGGACCAGCAATGATCGGGTTACTCTCACAGCTCTGGCCGAGAGGTGGTAGGACACCACCAACACCTTCCATCTATCGACATTTGAGGTTACTCTTACCCTTATTGACTTTTCTCTTATCACCAGGATCTGGGTGGGCAGCGACCTGATCCCTTATGATTCTAATATCTTCCGGAGCCCCACGGCTCTCACCTACTTCCTTGGTCACATGCCCCCTGTCCATCGACAAGGGAAGCATCTGGTATACATGGCTGAAGAAGACCTTCCATCATTTCATCTGTACAGAGGTCCACCACTTCGAGTGGGTGACGCATGCATTCCTAATTTACATGTTGGGGATATCCTTATTTCAGAACTTGAAGAATAGGGTACATCTCCACTACCTCGCTACGATGATGGTGGTAGACTAGATTGGCATTTATGACTGAGGGGAGCTGCTCTCGCCACCCTTTATAGATATATGAGTGCTACTACCCAGATCTCTGATCAAAGCGTAGGAAGGTATTGGCGCATCTAGGAGGTATATCTCTGTTCTTTTGTCCTACTTTTCATTGCCCGTTTCCATATTTGCATATTTGTTTCAATTGTATTGACGCTTCTCTTGATTTTCTATAGCTCTAGGCCTATGAGTTCTTAGGCATGTGCCAGCTAGTGAACTCCTGCGATGACCCACTTGTGATTCCCTGGGCACTTCGATGGGCGAGACATTATCGGGGTACTAAGCCCGGCAGAAAGGACAGTGATGATGATCGCCACTTTCTAGACACTTTCACCCCCAACTAGGTATGTTATTCATGCTTCAGTTCATTCCCACTTATCATTTCCTGTATGTACACGGCTTGCTGACATGTTTTCTTAATCTTCAGGTTCGTTAGGATATCTGGGTCGGCATGTAGGAGCAAGCTGGTGTCAACCTAATGCGGAGCCGAGAGACTACCCGGACCCACATCTTGCTTGAGGGGCCATTCTACAGAGAGTGGTACCTTGGTGAACGCGTGGTTCGACAGTCTTTGGTGTATGATCACTTTCGTATTTCGAGGACGCCTCCGATCGGGAAGCGTTAGATTGACACCCTCCCCACGACTGAGATTACCCGCGCTACGGTGGGCATTAATGTTGTTACATTGATCAAGGGTGAGGATCGTGACTATACGGTCTTTGCCCAAGAGAGGCTCATGCCAGCTATGGGTGCCCGTGCCACTATACGGCGTCCTCTTCCTCATGCTTTGGGTACCATGCATCCTAAGCTTCCATAGGCGGTAGATACTTTTGTAGATGAAAATCTTCACCATATTTGGATCCTCGAGCAAGCAACCTAGGAGATTCTCCTTGCCCCGGTGTAGAGCAGGTATGACATTCTCCCCTTTGCTTTCCATATTGCCCTTTACATCTGACCGCATTAATTCTCATGTTTGCATTGATTCTGATATCTGACTACTTTGGTTTGGTTCTTCTCTTGATAGATGCCCCGAAAGTGGTGCATCCAGTGTCTTCGCATGATCTCCAAGTTGAGGGTATTGGTTCGTCACTAGGATGCTGCTTTTCAATCCCAGAGCGTAGAGCCTCCTGCTCCTCGGGGTGGGCCTGCTATGGTACTTGCTTCCTTCTACTTTCATTTACATTTCTGCACTCTTTCTTTCACACATATCTACCATTGTATGATGTGATCCCTTTTTCTTTCAGCGTGGTCGATGCAGGGGCCGAGGACTCGTGGGGGCCATGCGCCGCCTGGCACTCCAGTTGTTCCTGCCATGTCTTCATCTAATCCTACTATTGCTGCTTCCTTATTTAGGACCCAGGTTTTGAGTACTATGCAGACTGCTACTGGTTCGGAGGAGGAGACCAGGTCATCATTCGGGGAGCCATCCTAAGGTGGCTACATCGTTCGGAGGAAAAGGACCCGGCAGAAGTGATCTTTTTGAGCTTGCATACTGATGATCTCATTTTCTCTCTTTTTATTATACATAGAGGCCTGCGTGTCTATTCGTGCTTGGGCTTACGTGCCGATTTGATACATTCTATCTTGTCGCACCACATTGATACACTGCTCCAACTCACTACACAAATACATTGATTTTGATGCTCACTGATTCACTGCTCTGATATACACTTATATACTGTCCCTGACACATTGCACGGATATATACTATGGATGGGGCCTGTGTGCCTTTGGTTCTTCTTTTGCCCTGCGTGCTACGACACACATACACATATTAATTTATTTATGATGGGTTAGAGCCTTTGCGCCCTTTGGTTTTCACTTTTGATTATCATGATACCTTATGATTATTATATTATGAAAATCATTTTTGAATGCTTAGACTCCTATTATGCATGATGATACGATTCATGGGTTGTGACCTTGCGATATAAACTGCTCTTCCTTGTTGTGAGTTGTTTATAAGTCGTCGAAGACAATTTGGGTATATTAAGGAGAGGATGTCAAAATTTTTTGCATAAAAAAGGTCGCGGCCAAAGGCTTCGAACTCGCAGCGGTGGGTTTTGTGTATGGCGGCCTGAACTTTCATGGAGAAAAGTTCACGGCCTAGATTTTTTAACATCACGGCCGTAGGATTTGAGGAGAAAATATGGGGGCCGTGACATATGAATGCGACAGCCATGGGAAAAAGATGGTGACCATGAGAAAACCTTTTGGCGCGAAACTTTGGGAAGATTCTATGATTCCTTTCAATTATTGTTCTATAAAAAGGTGCTACTGTTCCAAACCCCCACTGTTTTGGATATCTTGCACTTTCTTTGCATTCTTCATGACCCACTCTTATAACAACTCTGTTGGCTTGGATGAGCGACTTTTCTTCGATTGAGCGCAAAAGCTTTCTCAACTTTGGCCTAGATGCACTATTCTCTTTGCGGACCATGAGGATCGATTAGCATCTTCTACGAGGAGCAGCCCAACTATGGGACCCCAAGGTACATGTATTTCGTTTTGATATCGAGGAGCTATGTCCGATAGTGGAGGACTTCCCGGCCATTCTGGAGACTTCGGGTCAAAAAGAGATCATAGTCCCTACGCCTTTCTCGAGTCCTAGGGACGGGTTGATGCAGCTTTATGGTTATTCCAAACGTGAGGCTTCTCTTATTACCTATGATGGGTTTCTCAATGTGGCACGGATCATAGACCGCTTCGGGCCTCAGAGATCTCTTGAAGACTTCTCTTTTCAGCTTTAGCGCAGTATGCTCTTTGTATCGATCTTCTGGCTCGTTTTCTCTTGGGACCTTCAGACAGGCTGGCTAACTCTTCCTTGGTAGATGTGGCTCATCAGATCTGCGAGGGCCGGGATCTTGTCTCGTAAGTTCTTACTGAGTTACTGAGATGCTCCTTTAGCTTGATGCAGTCTACACTTATGGTGCCCTTTATTTAGCTAGTAGTGCTCTTTTACTGCAGGTACTTTCTCAACTCTCATTTTTCTGTATTTCTCTCGAATTTTTCCACTCAGCTCTCATTTTTTTGTGTTTTTCTCAAGATTTTTTTTTCATCCAGCTCTCTATTCTTGTGTTTCTCTTAGATTTGGCTGATAAAGAAGGTGAATCTACTAGAGAAGCCTATGTCTGACAATTACAGCATGAAATCCTTCACTCGTCGTTAGGTTTATTACCTGTGCTCCACCGAAGCTGATTGACAGGATTACCTGAGTTTTCTGACCAGGGAGGACATCTTCAGGCTATGCCTTTGGCTGAGCATATCTTTCATGACTACTGTGATTGTGGGTCACTTGGGGGTTCTATTGGTCGGCTTGAAGTTGGCTACTTTCTATCATTCTTATCGCATTCTTTGTCAGTTTGGGTACACTCAGATCCGCCCCGAGACTGCTGTGAGTCATCTGCACAGTTCTCCGCATCGGGCGCCCTTTTTATGTTAGTACTAGCAAGCTTGGTCTTCTCTATTAAGGATATCGGTTGGCAGGAATTTTGACAGCAGGCTTTCTGAGAGTTACAAGGCTTGGCTGCAAGTGAAGATAAAGCTTAAGGTAGGACAACGAGGAGATATAAAGAGAACGAGGACTTGATTTACATTTCTGTGTCCCAATATCTTGCTTGTTTTCTCTTTTAGTTTCTTTGGACGAGAACTTGTGAGCCTCTCTTGCTTTTGAAAACTGTATTGGTAAAACTCATTAATGAAAGTTTCTCCATTTCTAGTTTATGGTGACTTTTAGAACTATTCTTTAAATTTTCGTTCTTGCAATATAACCATTTTATTAGAAAAACTGAAAACAAGTTTTTACATTGATCCTACTACTTGAAACATGGTTGCAAAGGAGGAATCTCAAATAAAGGTTTGCACCGAACTTTTGACAGAAACTGCCTACGTTTCTCAAAGATAGGGGAATCAAGCAATAACGTAGTTCGAGGCATTGGTTATACTTGAGTATTAACGCTCTCCTTTTGCGGGCTTCCCCTCAGGGGTAGAACTTTTTTAGATAGTATGAGTTGATGGGTGTTGAGAAAACATTTTCGTCTAGATTCATAAGGATGGCAGCGCCACCTGACATCAAGATTTTGATGAGATAGAGTTCGGTCCAATTGGGTTTACACTTGCCCCTTGGATCAAATATTGGAGCTCTGATATCTTTGAGGACTAAGTCACCTTCCTTCAAGTTGCAAGACTTAACCTTTTTGTTAAATGCATGAGCTATCCTTCTCTGATATCCTTGAATGTGAAATAGGACTCTAAGTCTCCTTTCATCAAACATGAGTAATGTTGGAGGTAAAACTGCAAAGATCATTATTTTTGTAAACGATTTTCGAAAAAAAATAACTGGACGGGTAATCGCCGTAACGGGCTCCAAATTAAAACCTGTGTCACCATAGTTAATTTAGAAAAATACCTTTTTGGTCGATTCTCCAACTACGATTTTTGATTTCGAGTTAAAGCTCTCGTCAGACCTTCTACTGTATCCCCTTATGCGATTCCCGAACGTAATGTGAGTTACGATTCTTCGAGAACTCGTACCGACAAAACTATGTCAGCTTTAGTCTTGAAGACAAGTTATGAATTTGGTTCAGTCTATCCGCATACTTATAAGGCTACAGTAAGGACCTATGGAGTAATTATGAGAAAAATTTCTAGTGTAACCCAGACACATATCAAGCGATTCCCGTAATCAAGCAAACCTCTCAGCGGTATCTGTAATTATGAAAACCTTATAGCAGTTTCTGTAATTTTTCTAAAACACTAAATTACACTTCACACCACTAAAGAATTGTAATTGCACTCAAAATTATAATCTCAAGACTATTTTACATTGAGCTTCTGTTATTAAATTCTTAACTCATCTCCCCACGCTAAGAATCCTGACGCCAATTAAATTTAATTACTGATAATTTACTTTAATCGGCATGTTTAAATTTCTTAAGCCATTCTACTTAACTTATTTGACCGCTTGATAACAAAATCTACCTGCAGAGTTTGGTCTGGTCAAAACTTATAAGCTTCCTTAAGGGGGTACCGTCAATCCCGATCATTCGAGACTTGAATTCTGTTAATAATTAATATTCACCATATAAATAATATCGCTATCTAACTCACCGAGAATATAGACCCATATATGATAACACCTCTGATGAATCAAAATAACGAATATGAAATTTATACAAATCAATAATTATTTCAGAATTAAAAGCATAAGTACTCTCATAATAACCTTCGAGTATGAATTAATTTATATAGTCAGTATAAAATTAATTACCCTAATATGTTCGTTCAATACATACAAAGTATATTACCACAGAGAGTCGGAACAATAAACGACGCTATTATCTATTTTTCGTAACCAAGACAAGCCTACTAAAACTCTGTACTATAGTCGTACCGATGATATGTTCATTTCCATCTAAATTGTGAACAAATACTTATATTCTAGAAGAACTTAATAAAATTCATACATAATATTAAAGAAATGATATTGCATACATTGCTCATTAAGACTCTCATAAAATAAAAAATTAATTTTATTAAAAAAATAAAATTAAATACTAAAACTACATAAATTCATGGTTGTAAGTATACGACCCAAACAAATGCAGCCATTGCTAATGCTCTCTTTGTTTTGAATGGAAAACTCTTAGAAAACCCTAACGAAGGGACCAAGGGTTGGATTAAGGAAGAGATCCGATCTGTAATTCAAATCTATTGGAATTTTATCTACTTACTATTATAAAAGGAACTCATAATTTGTCAGTTAGAAATTTTTGAAACTCTGTCGCACTTTGTATTTTTATTTTTATCCGCAAGTTCTTCTCTCCTTCATTTCTAACTAAAGGGCCAAATATATAAATTTACTTAAAAAAAAAACAACCCACGAACCATCTGAGTTTCAAATTCTAATAAACTACTATTAACATATACATCCATTATCCCCACTTCAACAACCATCCACGCAGAGAAAAAAA
>JAULJZ010088362.1:0-33993 GCA_032270985.1 Heliamphora pulchella
GGCAATTGTTGGTTCCGATTGGTTGGCTAACGACAGTGGTGATGGTCGATTGAGTTCTGTGCAATGGGAATGGATTGAAATTTGCTCTGATGTCAAAATGATGTAAACTAAGGGGAGAAGAATAAGAGCATGGGGTTAGAGGAAGAAGAATAGACAAATGATAGAAAGAAGACAGGAAGGTGGGGGGAGAGGGGAGGAGAGATCACACAATTTTCAGTTCAAATTCTTATTTATCCAAGTTTGATTAATGTATCAATAAAATTACTTATTTATAGGCCTAAACCCTAATTAAAATAGGAAGCTTGAATATTTAATTAAAGAAAACAAAATAACATTCCTAATTGATATTGATTCAAATCTTGATTATTAAAGTTTGCCGGATAGTCTTTTTTTTTAACAGGGTTAGCAGCTCAAATGGGTTTAAAAGGGGATATGTGCTAACTGCTGTAGGCTGGATTTGCCCTTTGGGTTAGATTTGGTTAAGTTTAAGGTTGATTGGCTCACATTGTGGGTTGGGCTAGTATTTTAAGTGGCTAGTGGGCTCTTAGGAGAAGGTGGCTTGTTGAATTAAGATGTTTGTATAGTGGGTTTCAAAGATGGGACAATTTTTTGAAATTTGGTGGGGGCAAAAACTTGGGTAAAAAAATGGGGTTCTTCCTTTTCGCCAGTATAGCGCGAGAAGGCTGGAAGGCAAACTAGGGTTTGATAGAAATAGGGGAGTTCGCAATGGTCGACGCGAAGGGAGAGGGCAGCGTGACAGAGTGGCGACTAGCGTTTTCAGCGAGGAGGTAAGGGCGAGGGTCAACGCAATGGGGGTTTGCGAAGATCGAAGGCAACTGCGTAAATAATGGTGGTGATGGTGCAAGGGGAAGTGACAATGGCAACGTATGACAACTAATTTGGTTGATAAAGGCTTAACATTTGATTGCAATGGAGGAGCGAAACGTCTTTGCACTTGAAGAGCCAAAAATGGTTGCCAAGAATGCCTCGGCAAATCTAAGCGGTGACCGGACGATTAATGATCGATGATGACGACGACTGAGGTTGTGCTTGTGGTGGCCAACGGTAATGGCAATTGTCTCTTGGTTCCGATTAGTTCGCTAACGACACTAGTGATGGTCAAATGAGTTCAATGAAATGGGTCAAAACTTGCTCTGATATCAAAATGATGTAAACTAAGGGGAGAAGAATAAGAGCAGGGGGTTAGAGGAAGAAGAATAGACATATGGTAGAAAGAAGAAAGGAAGGTTGGGGGGGGGGGAGGGAATCACACAATTTTCAGTTCAAATTCTTATTTATCCAAGTTTGATTAATGTATCACTAAGATTACTTATTTATAGGCCTAACCCCTAATTAAAATCGGAAGCTTGAAACTTTAATTAAAGGAAACAAAATAACATTCCTAATGGGTACTTATTCAAATCTTGAGAAATAAAGAAACCAAATACTATAAACAAACTGGATATAAAATAATAAAATACTATAATTAATAAATTCTAACAGATCTTATTGTTTTCCTCACAAGTACTCATCATGTTTTTTTGATTAGTGAACACAAGAATTCATAAATTGTAATGGAGAAAACTAAAATAAAGAACATCTAAAGAATTGCAAAAAAAAAAGAAAGAGAAAAGAATATAAGACAAATTAAATTGGGAAAAACAATAATCCTACCATCGAATACTTCTACTAAGAAATATTGAATGGTGATGTGGGTGGGGGTATCCAAAAAAAGAACAAAGTTCACAAAAGACGAGAAAAGCTATTTTTGATTGAAAATAACTTTTTTAGTCTTTTGTGAACTTTGTTCATTTTTTGGATATTTTTATTTTCTATTTTTTTTGTTACGAGAGGAATTTATAAAGTATAAAAATTTGAATTAAAATTGAAAAAAGTTCACTAAAGATGAAAAGAAGCTAAATAAAAAAGCTTTTATGCGAGGGTGAATTATCCGCCATCTTCTTGTTATCATCTTCTTCCCTTTCTTTAGAGCTTCAAAATCCTATCTTGTTCTTTTCCAGTTTTTTGGTTAAATTTTCTTTCATTCTTAAAAAGATTGTGGCGCTCACTTAGATAACCAACTATACAAGTTATTGAGGAGCACATCCTTCAACCTGTATAACGGAGACTCAATCCCCTCAAAAGATCTCTTATTGCACGCCGCCTACATCAACCACATCACAACTAGAGGCATCAACTGCTAAGCCCCTCTCTGATTCCTCGACACTCTCCTTCCCCTCCATACCGTCAAAACCCCAATTACCTTCTCCTCAAAACACTGTTAATACGAAAAAGAGACAAAATCATAATGGATGAGGATGTGGGAAATAGACTTCCCCTTCTTACAAAGACAACACTAATTGGTCAAAACATGCTCCCTCCGAATAAGGTTTTCTATAGTGAAGATCTTTCCATGGGCAATAGAACCATACAAAGAAAGCCACCTTATTGAAAGCTTTCACCCTCTAAACACTCCTTTACGGAAATGACACACTTCTACTTCCCACCAAACACCCATAGAAGGATTTGGTCGAGAAGCTCTTGCTACAGTCCTCCTTCCACTTCACAAGATCCACTTTGCCCGTGGTCATATAAAGAACCAAGCAAAAATGTTTGGATACATTGTACTGAAGTCATAATATTGCCTTCACCACATATTTGATCGAACACTGACACTAGTTGCTCCTTATCTCAATGAAAATGTGCACAGAGAACTCATCTTAGATTTTTCTAATGCCCTTCCAAACACTCCTACTATAAGAAAGAGATATCTTTTGCGTGCCGTAATCACCCCTCAAGGAATCAGATTTGCACTGAATCACCCTCCTCTATCACTTGTCCGCTTTCTACAGCGAATCTCTGTAACCACTTGTCCATTGGAGCACTGTTAAACACGATTAATCACCTAATGTCAAGGCCCCCCTCCTTTACAGGAGAGTACGTTGTACTCCAGTCTACCAAATGGTAGTTGAAACAATCAAATGGTACTTGAAACAATCTTGCATCCCACGCCACAAGAAATCCCTCTATAGCTTCTCCAACTTCTTCTCCATCGAACCCAGAGTGGTATAAACAAATGTAAAGTATGCCAGAAGATTAGAGAGGGTGCTTCTAAGAAGGGTAAGTCTACCTCCTTTTGAGAGGTGCTAGCGCTTCCATCTGGTCGATCTCATCTCGCATCTCTCAATCACGCCATCCCAAAAGGTTGTCGCCTTGAACAGTGCTCTTAAAGGCAGACCTTAATAAGTGGATGAGAGAGACCCAATGTGACAATCGAAAACCTGCTAGCACCTTAACATTCAGAACATCTGCAACTTGAAAAATAATTAATCTAACCAGATTATCCCTGAGACCTGACACAACTTTAAAGCAAAGGACGTACCTTAAGTACCACAGCTGTAAGGATTAGAGCCTACAAAAACCATGGTGTCATCAACATACAACATGTGAGAGATAGATAGTGAGACACCCTCTATTCACCCGACCTCGAAACCCTCAAGCATTCTATTTTGCACAACACTGTGAATCAACTTACTGAAAGCTTCTATCGCCATAATAAACAAAAAGGGAGAAAGAGGGTCTCCTTGCTTGAGCCCTTTTGAATAGTGGAAAAAACCCGTCGGGGCTCCATTCACAAGCACTGAGAGGGAAACATAAGAAATATAGAACCCGATTCAACATCTCCACCTACCCCCAAAGCCAATTTTTTGCATCAGATAAAGAAGAAACTCCCGGTTCACATGGTTGTAGGCCTTCTCAATGACAAATTTACATATCATCCTTGGGGACCCAAACCCAACATTCTTGTGGTTCCAAATATCAGCTCTATAACTTCCTCCAAAAGGAGACCACCAATCTAGTAACAATTGTGATCCACCACTTTCCCTTTGAGTATGCGACAGCCTCCTCTCTAGATGGATATTCAAAAACGTAGTTGGCACCTCCTCTGACAAAGACCTCAACTCTAGTTGGCACCTTCCATTTGCAATTCACCTTCAACTTCAAGGATTCCACTGTCGGAATCGAGTTTGAAGACCCACTTCCCAGGCGGGGCATATCACGTAACTTCCTAAAAAATCCACCACTGCCTCTAAAGATTCCATAGAGACATCAATCACAGCCAAAGTTCTCCCAACAACTCATCACCAGCCCTTTCTCCGGCTAGGCCGTTAACCCAGATGCCTATAGATAGGAAACCATTTTCCTCTGCTGGCCCTTAGAACACCTTTTTGTAACCATACCCAACAAGACATTCACAAAAACTCTCCATCCATCTTTACCAGGAGATTTCGATATAGAAATACTTCCCTTCTTGTTGTTGTATCAATATCCACCTCCACAAAGCTCCCAACGTCATTCCTCAAAGTGAGGCACACCACTGATCTCTGTCCAGCTCTCCACCTACCCACCAAATCCAGTCCTCTTCTAGCCAAAGTCGCCCTGTCAAGTTTCTTTGCTGACCACGAGATCTCCGACAACAAGAGAGAGCCATGCCTCTGCAGCCCCTTGTCTCTCTTTGTTATCCGGATTTGATCATCATCTATTGTAAAATCGAAGGTCTTCCTCTCAATGTAGATGATCTTCCTCGGAGAAACTCCCTTCAAGTTCAACATATCTCTTAAAGATAGAAAATCTTTAAAACCTTCCTAAAGATAGAAAATCTGTAAAACCTTCCTAGGAGGGAATATACCCATATCATTAATCTCACTTATAACCTAAATTAATGCCAAAGCTCCTTAGGAGTTAGGGGCTTAGACAACTAACAGCAAATGAAGATGTTATATAAGAATCCTCGTCCTGCATGCATAAACAACACAAACGAGCACTCACTGATTTCAACTCGTATACCACAGTGCATACAAAAAAGTCACCTTAGATGGCACCCTTTGGAGCAAATCTTCTTCCATGACAATAGAAAGTAAATAATGCATGTGTGAATTTATTTACTTCTCTAGTATTTCATCCAATCTCCTCTTCAATGGTGAATTGTTCTTTGCAGTAATCCTGTAGGATAGTAACTTCATCTCCTGGCATCAGCAAATATTCTTTTGTATTTTCATGTTGGATGTCTGTTGGGCCTTTGTAATATTTGGGCATTGTTGTGATGAACAATTCCTATAGAATCATCAATGTTTTATTTATAATTTAGCATTTTGTGAATTTTTTAAAATCTGTATTTATCTTTTGTTATTTTATCATTAAGTTCATTGAAACAGCTTATGCGTATGCAAGTGTAACGCCATGTACAATCTACCCTTTCTAGAACCCCTAGTGCGAGAAACTTTTTGCACTGGGTTTCCCTTCTTTTATCATTAAGTTGAATTGGAAATATATATCGTGTGCTACATAAGGAAGTTCAGACTAGCTTTCTAATTTGTCCAACAACGCTTTGCGAAATTTAATTGTTAAAAGCTAGCGAAAAGGTAAATAAATAATTCTAGCGAAACAGAACAACACGGAAGATTCTTAGATAAGTTGTTGGGGGCACTTGCTTGTATTGATTTTGTCTTGTTTATTATTAAGAAGCATAAAATATAGTTATTTTTAGCGATCTAATCAACGTGTAATAGGATAATAGCTTTTGCATCTTTTTGTCGATGTGGGTACGAACGTTTACCTCCGAGCCACCCTTGTTATGCTCTTGCTCACCCAGGAAGGATTGGCTCCGACCCAAACTAGCTCCATTAGTTCAGGAGGGGTTGGCTCCAACCCAACTTAGCTCCACTAGCTCCGGAGAGGTTAGCTCTAAATAACCCCTTCACTCGCTAGTCTCCTCCAGTGCCTGCTCGGTAGTCTCACCCTTTCCCGCTGGGTAGTCTCACCCTTTCCTCTTTTGCAGGTCAATGCCAGTCAAGGAAGTCCCTAAAGGACTAGTTCTTTCCATTCTCTTCATCCCTATGGAATCACCCCATTCAGATATGAATATATGATAGACAATTCGGATAAAGAGAAGAATGATAGACTATTTGTATCCCTATTTCACAACTATGCTTTTGTGTTAAGTTACAGATCACTGTGGTATTAGTTATTATGCATTAGACATTCCTACCACACATTCCTAATAGGCATGCATGCTCCATCTATATATATTGTTGTTGCAAGAATAAAACTTATGGAATCTGTAACTAAAGTTCTGCAGTTTTCATTAGGAAAAGCTTATACCATTAGCCCCTTTGATTCATTGAGGATATTGAAAACAGAATTCTACAATGGTTGTTGAGTAATGTCCATTATAGTTTTTGTTTGTGTCGTGTTTATTTTTGGACTGAACAATTTGCATTTCTTCTTCCTCTGTTGCAATAAATCCTTTTTGCTTTTTGTAGTTAGACAGCATCAGGCAAATTCTCATGCAAAGAAAGGGTGGGAGCAGTTTACTGATGCTGTCATCAAAGCTATTTCACTGAAGAAAAAGGGTGTTGTCTTTCTACTATGGGGAAACTATGCTCATGCAAAATCTAGGTAATGTCTTATTTTAATCTTTTGGCTTCTGGAGAATCTGAATGTTGATTAAGGCATACATCTGTTTCATCTCTAGCAATGCTAAAAAATAAAAGATTAATGCTCTCTCTCCTCTCTCAAACACACAATCTATGTATAAAATGTATCATATGTTTGATGCTCAGTCTTTTTATGTTTTGCTCATCATGCCACCAAAAGAATCTGAATATCCTTTCAATTTCACATTTAAAAGAGGGTTTTAAGAAAAATTGGGGCCACAATTTGATTGATTTTGTTGCTACTTTCCACAATATATCAAACACAACAAAAGATGAAGCTAACTTAGCTTCATCTTAGTAACCCTACCAGTATAGTGGGGGCATGATCTTGCCACATTCTAGTGACCTCAAAAATACAACAAGACTTGAAACAGTCAAGAACAAAGCAATCATACAAGACTGATTTGAAAACATCATTTCATTGAATTTGGAGAACATAAGTTCAAGGAATACTACATCCCAAACATCATAACAAGGATACTCCATCCCATAAACATGTAATTGTAGACACCCAAATCTGACCAAGCCGAATCTTAGGCACCCATCTCGAATGCGCTCCAATGACGAAAGTATGAGAATCACGCTCAAGGATATCTTTAAGCAAGAAAAATCACGAATATGGCTCAAAACTCAAAAACCCTAAACTACCTTCAGGTTGTGACATTCCCATCCTCACGACCGCAATCTTTTTGAAAACCTTAGAAAAGGCCATGTCCTTACTCTCACGGCAGTAACTTTTTGAAAACCCTAAATCAAGCCGTGACTTTCTTTGTCACGGCCGTTGCCTTTTTATTTAGGCTATGACTTTTGAAAGTCACGGCTGTCCTTTTCACCACTATAAAAGGTAGTGGTTTGTACTGTACAAAAGCAAAAAGGTAGCAGCCGTCACTTTTACCCCTTTTGGACAGGTGGCAGCATCCCAGAAGGGGTCTGTGTTGCTCGCCTTGCCTATAAATAGGCGGCGATTCCAAGCAAAGAAAGAAGAGAAAAGACCTGGATACCAAAACTCTGCCCAAATAGTCCCCCACCCGATGTTCTCCTATTCATTCCATACTCCCTGAGCTTCGTTCGTGTTCTTGCTTGCCCTAGAGGAGTTCTTAGAGCATATACATTGGCTTGAAGATATCATATTCTCACCACCGAGCGACCATTCAAGTTGGATATTCACACGAGGTAATCTTAGGATACCACGACTCTTCTTAAACCCTCATCTTCTTCCCCGAGGGTGTCGTGGATAAGATTTCCATTGTTTTTATTACTTGTTTATCATTCATTTTAATGTAAATATTCATTTTCTCCAAGTTTTTCATTATTAGCAGTATATTTATAGCCGTCTGTTTCGTATATTTACAGTTGTTTACGTCCTGTTTTGATGCTCACAAGCACACTGAACACATCAAAAGCTTACTGAGGTTCTAGAACATACGGCTGTAACTTTCTTATGTCACGGTCGTGTCCTTTTTATAGGAGCTGCTATAATTATGCCTTTTTATATAGACGGCTGTAATATTTTATTGTTATGGCCGGGACAGTGTTTTAAGGTCAGAAATGCAAAAACCCCTTTTCAAAACCCTCTGTTATCTATTTATTTCAAGTTTGTACATCCTTCTATGGCTCTGTTTAGTAGTTTCTTCTTTACGTATCTCTGTTTAGTTTTCTGTCGGGTAATGAATGGTAGATCTGGTCTAGACCGAATGGGTCATGGTCTCCATTCTATGTACCTTCATATTTGCATGATTTAGAGGTTATGTAAATGTGACGGCCGCCTTCTTTTCCTTCATATTTGTTACAGTCGTCATCCCCTTTGTTAAGGCCGTGTAGTTTTTGAGAGATCGGTAGCATGTAAATGTGTTTTAAGCTCTCTGTTATTCAGTTTTGATATCTTGTATATTCTGTTTAGAGTTATTACTTGTATAGAAGATGAAGGATGGTAAATCTAGCCTAACCAATAGGTTATGGTCTCTGCCCTGCATATTCCTTTCATTTGAGCTCGCTTGAAGCCACGTGCAAGACACATACCCTTTTTGTACTTATCAAAAACCATGGCTGCGACATTTATTTGTTACGGTCGTGAGCTATTTTCATTCTGTTCTTCGCGGTAACCCTATTTTAGTCACGGCCGCAACATTTGTTGCTAAGGCCGTGAGTTTTGTGCATGACCAGTAGCTTAAATATGGTGTTTAAGTCTCTTTTGCTTGTTCTGTACAGACGGTATAGTCTGTTTACAGCATGATAGGGATAGAAATATTATTGCATGACCTTTAGAATCTTACTTGTTCGTTTACCGCTTATTTATATGTTTTTCGCTTTGTTTTGCTAAAACAATACGTGTAGCATGTCTAGAAATAACAACCAAGTTGCATGACCTTAGGATCGTATTTAGATTTTTGTTTCATTGTTTGCTTTTGTTTGAACTCTCTTTAACCATCTATTTTGTATATGTTACCTTTAAAAAGTTTAGAACAAGAACCAATATTGTCAAAGTAAGGGCCAACCTTATGGTTAGGCGAAAAAGGTGCCTAACACTATCCCTTTTCGTATTCTTCCTCCCGAATCCTCTTTTCTCTGGTTAAGTTTTTAAATGACCCGCAACGTTCTTTTTGTTTTTCTTGGTTTTTTTCAACAACTAAGTGGCGACTCTATTTTTCAAAAAGGATGCTCAGATATCTTGGACTTTTGTTTTAAAAAGGAAAAAGAATATTTTCTAAAAACAATAGATATCCGGTGCATCCTCCACGTGCTCCCTCAAAGCATCTGCAGTAATACATCTCAAAACAAAAACATTACATAACCTCCAACATGAAAAGTCTTATAATTACAGACTATACAACGGAATATCAAAACGGCACGTAAGGTCTGAGCTCAAGCCCTAGACATCAATAGTGGTGGACTACCTCTAGCGAAACGTGTTATCTACAATCACAAGGGTTACAGGAGAGTGCACTTAGTATTATTATGAATAAGAAGAAATTAGAACACTCAGGTTAAGAATACTGAAACATCTTTGAAGGACAATTCATCATGCTTTTAACAAAAGGTATGAAAACATCGCATTCAGTTCAACACAATTATCTCATAAGATATAAATAGCTTTCTCCTTTCACAAAGGTATAATAAAGGCTTAACATCCACAATCCAAATCCACTAGAAAGTAGAATCAAGGCTTAACAGCCACAATACATTTTCATTTCTCACAATAAGGCTTAATAGATAGACACATTATAACCATTTCTAACACACAATCCTATTCAACAACTCGTAATACCTTTGGAGGATAACACTCACCCTTATAGGGCACCTTCCCATCTAAGTTACAGTTTGTAATGTCTTGGTAGGCTAACACCCACCCTTATAGGGTACCTTCCCACATAAATTACAGTTTGTAATGCCTTTGTAGGCCAACATTCACCCCTTATAGGACACCTCACAATGCCTTTGTAGGCTATCATACACCCTTGTAGGGCACCGCACAATGCCTTTGTAGGCTATCATACACCCTTGTAGGGCACCGCACAATGCCTTTGTAGGTTAATATACACCCTTGTAGGGCACTCACAATGCCTTTGTAGGCTAACAAACACCCTTGTAGGGCACCACACAATAACTTAACACTTCGACATAAAAATATATCATTAACATCATTCATCTATCACGCACATTTTCCTTCCAAAAATATAGATTGCACCTTTGAAATATCAACATATTTGAAATGTAGAAGTCTCATGCTATCATTCACCAATAACTCATGATTCAAACATAAATATAGAACATTTTAGAATATATTTCACATGATCATTTTCCAAGATAATAGTTAAGCACTCTCACTCGTTCTTAGGTGAAAACAACCCACTTCCTCGCATACGAGGCAAAGTTCTAACCTTTGACGTCAAAATCCTTGATGCCTAACAAGAAATTAAGCAATACGTCTTAAACGTAGAGCACCAACTCCTTTCGTTAAACGGTAAAAGTTAAAAGAAAGGTTCGGTTTTCCGAACGAGTTCTACGGTTAATGGCCATAGTTCTACTCCTTTTAAAGCTAAATGAAAATCCATCACTTATATTATCTCACCAACCCTTGAGGTCAAAAAGTCACTTGTTATGTCTAGGGAACCATGACTAAGGCTCAAAAACTCAATCTCTTCACACTCAACACACTGCCTAGTTTCGACTATCGTCGGTAGAAATTTATTTTGAAATAGCAAAACAACTCAAAATGCTTTGGTTTTTAGACAGTAGCTAGTTTGAGACGTCCCCTAACTTTTTCATGAAGAACACTTTTTCATTAGCCCATCATAAAAAGTTGTTTTGACCTTTATAAAAAATGTGTCGAATCTGTCCACAGAGAGATTCTGTCCATCAACTTTAAAAATTATTTTGACCCATAAAACGGTATTCAAAATTCCTCAAATTTCACTGGCAACTAAAATAAGTTAAGAATATTTTTCATGAAGAAACCAATTCTGAAATAAGTATCTAAAATAGGGTTTTGGCCTCTTGAACAATCTGTGCCAGAAAGTGCACGAGTTTGGAAAAAATTGATTTTCTCACAAACCACCTGACCAAATCTCTTCAAATAAATTTTATTTGAAAGTTAACATCCATATCGAACTCTGGACTCAAAAATCAAGTCAAGATGATTTTTCTGGAATTTATTAAAAATGTTTAAAGTTGGACCTCACTGTTAAAAAAACCTGAATCATAAGGTTTATTTTGGTCCTTTTGCTATTTTTTTTTTCATGTTAAGGTCTAACTTTTGAGCATGGATCATACTTGGTACTTAAAATACAAACTCCAACAACTTCAAATAAAGAAAGAATCATGAGTCACTCATCCAACCATCACCACACAAACAAAGTCTTTGCCTCAACTAGGGATCTTAGGCTCATTCTAGCCTATTCCAACTTGTTTCTTTTTTTTTTGTTTTGTTTTTGTTTTTGTTTGAGTTCTTAAGAATGGAGATGAGAGAAGACATTTTAGAGTGAAGGAGAGATATGTTCATAGAATTTTTTACTTGTCTTGTTTGAATCTTGAAGTTAGAAGAAAGACCTAAGCTTTACAAACTTACTTCTTCTTCTTCTTTTCTCTCTCTCTCTCCCTCCCCTCAATATGGACGAAAATTCAAAGGGAAAATATAGGGAGAATGATGGCTCTATTTATAGAAAAAGAGAATTGGAGAAGCTTCTCAAATAAGCTTCGTTTAGCCATGGTTGGCTAAGCTAACCCTAGGTTAGAATGATACATACACTATAGATTCACACCCTTGATTGCTAGGTCTTGCACAAATTTTCGTGAATTGATGAGAGACTTATATCTATATATTTATGCGTGTAGGAAGATATACATATATCTCTACACTAGGGTTAGGGTATACATACACATCGAATTTGCATTTGCATTTGAATTTCACTCCAATTTAGTTCATATTTCCATGTATTCTTGGTTTTTGTGCCAAACCTTTGATTTTTCTGTCCTTAGACTTAGAGATTTGAACTTTCAAAAAAAAAATAACATTAGACTGATACTGGGCTCAGTCCATCCCAAGCTCGGACTCAAGAAGATTTAACAGTTAGGTTGACCCTTTTCAAAGGAGTTTGGTTCAAGGACTTCTTTCTAAAGCTTACTAACCGATTCAATTCGAATTGTACTTTCCTTTCTATTGGTTTCGAAAGTATGGGTCATTACAAATGTACTCACATTTTTTTCTCCACTTATGAAATTGTACAAAATTGTGCAATTTATTAGATGCTTAAGATGATAATGTTGTTCTATTTGGGTTTGGAGGATCAAGGGTATTGTTTTTACGTCGTTGACTTTTTCTTGCCTGGGATATTGTCTTGGACATTGAAAAAACAATGCTTGGATGTTATGATTTGGGAAATCTCTCTCTCCATTTTGTTCCAATGAAACAATGTCGTATATGATGAAATGCATAGGATGTACGACGACTGAACTGAATAATTTCAACCATTTTCCCGTTATAATCATTATAAAAATATTGAAGTCGTCCTCAAAATGAAACAATTGATAGAGTGAATGAAAACTTGCTAGGTTTTCCAAGAACACTTTCTCATTTATACGTAATCAAGAAAAAAGGCTGAAGTGCACACTAAATATACTGTCTATAGCAATGTTCAAGTATTGGTGTGCTTGTGAACCTTGTTCCGGGAAAACCCAAACTTGCAATACACATGCCACCTAATGGAGTGTGAACCAAGTGATGCTCAAGCTGGAGATACGCCGGAGGAAGCAAACCTTCTACGGTGAAGCACTAAGAAGTTAAGAGAAGACACCAACTTGATAGCATACAAGTGGACCTTAAGGATGGAGATGTTGAGGGACTAGATGGAACAACTATGGAGGAAGGGAATCAAGGCGACCCAAAGATTCTCAATCAATCATTGAAGACTTCATTTTGAGAAGTGGTAACTACGGGCGCTGCAGGCGGACGGTGTATGGGGGGAATCACATATGGAGGAGGTAGAGGTTACAGAGGTGGCTTCCTTTGATAAGCTACCTTAGAGCCCTTGGCCTTAGGATGTCATCATTCTAGCAGAATTACAGAGACTGAGGGCACAAACGGACCTTGAAGGAGACGTTGAAGGACTAGATGGAACAGCGATGGAGGAAGGGAATCAATGCAACCCAAAGGTTCCCGATCAATCATCGAAAACTTCATTCCGAGAAGTGGCAACTACGGGTGCTCCTTGTGGGTGGTGTACCGAGGGGGGCGAATCGGATGTGGAGGAGGAAGAGGTTACAGAGGCGGCATCTTCCGATAATCTACCTCAGAACCATTGGCCCCGAGTTGTGGTGGATCGAGCTAAACATGGCACCTTGGTAGCGAGCACTTATTGTCATGCTATTGGCTCAAAGAGTGGGTTTTAAGTTATTGCAACCGCACATGACTCAGTGTGGCACGTTTAGGGTCATTTTGAAATTGTTGATATCCAAGAAGGTTAATACGTAGTTCAATTTACTAGGAAGGGGCATTATCTGCATGCTCTTCTTGATGGACCACGGGTAATCTTGGGGAACTATTTGATAGTCCACAAATGGAGTCCTGAATTCAAACCACTGGAGGCTGAAATTCTGAAAAATTTTATTTGGGTTAGGTATCCTCATATTCCTATAGAATATTTTGATGAAGCTGCGGAATCTAGTGCGGGGCGTTATGAAAGCAGAAAAAACAAACTTTAGACTTGTCGGGAGGGAAGCTCGCAAGGGATTATGTGGAGGTTGATCTCAAACACCATCTGGCTCCAAATGTGTGGATCAATTTATCCATGTTTCCAGTTGAATATGAAGGCCTCAACCAAATATGTTTTGAGTGTGGCAAGTGGCCTCAACTAAATATGTTTAGAGTGTGGCAAGTTGCTAGGGATATATACTAAAAGCTATACCTTTGTGTAATGGATTCTGGTATTTATTTTATTCATTAATAAAATTTTTTATTTTCATTTTAATGAGAATTTGTATGAGCAATATTTGCATTGCATTGTTTAGGCTCTGTTTGGTTTAGTTTTTCTTGTGGCTTTTTTTGTGGTTTTTTTCGTCTTTTATGAACTTTTTTGATTTTTTGGGCTAGTTCTTTTACTTTCTCGATTCATCAATGATAAAACAAATTTAAAAATATAGCTGTTTTGAAAAAAGTTGAAAAAAGTTCACTAAAGACGAAAAAAAACTCCATAAAATCCTTAAAGTGGCTTTTTTCCGTCTTATATGAACTTTTCTTATTTTTTGGTTAAACTTTTTTACTTTTTTGATTTCTTATAACAAGAGAGATCTAAAAAATATCATCGTTTGAACTAATATAGAAAATTTCACTAAAAAACAAAAAAGCTATTCCACATGGTCATGCGTCTTTTATTCTACATAGTAGATGATTTGGTATGTAGAGTTCAGTTTACATACAGAAGATCAGATTATCGATTTTTGTAGAATATAAGATTTTTGTTCACAATCTTAGATGAAATTGGACACACCATTAGTAGGAGTGTAGCACAGTGTTTTAATAGGCATGTCTTGATTATGGGGAATGGTGTAGTTCCATCTCACTGTGTTAGTATACTTTGTGTGTATTGAACAAAACCGTCTTGGGGTAATCATTATATACTGACTGTATAAAATAATTGATACCCCATGGTTAGAATAAGTGCTTATACTCTTATTTCCGAAATAAATAATAGACACATTTATTTAATTTTTGTTATTTTGATTCATAAAATAGTGAGATATTTTATAGGTTAATAAGCTCGGTGAATTGAATAACAATGACATTCCGTGTATGGTGGATATTAATTATTAACGGAATCCACATTCCGGTGTAGGGATTGATGATACATTCTTAAGGAAGTTTATAAGTTTTGATTATGTCAAACTCTGCAAGTGAATTTTGTATCCGACATATCATAAGTTAAATGGAAAGTTTCAAGAAAATTATAAGTGGTCGATTAAATAAAATTGTCAGTAATTTAATTTAATCGACGAAAATCTACAATCTTAACATGGGAAGATAAATAAACATTTAATAACATGGAGCTCGAAATTATTTTGAGATAAAGTCGGGAGTGCAATTATAATTCTTGAGTGGTATAATTTATGGATTAGGAATTTAATTTGGGATTGAATTAAGTTTTTCCTAATTACATAAGGAGGCTGAATCTTATTTATTCTTTAGGTTCTAGTTGTAGCCTATATATACACCACTTAAACCCCTTGGTACCTAGTGTTTTTCATTTCACTCGTGATATTGAGAAAAAAGGGCAGTTGAGTTAGGGTTTAATCACGAAAATCAGAGATACTCTCTGTTCATGATTAGGTGTACGGGAATACGATTGACTGTTTAAGATGCATACGGTTTTTCTGATTCGTGCATCTATCTAGGAGATTTCTGTTCAAGTGTTGAGACGAGATCAAATTAGAGAGATCTCGAAGGTACAAACTTTGTTCTGTTATATGGGTTTTAATTGGGTTCTAGGGTTGTCATTCGTTTTCGGTATAATCTATATGTACTGTTATCGGTTTTTGGGATTCGTTTTCTCAACACAAGTATGGTCATAAGGAGAAAACTAGCCAACTGTTTGGAGGGTGCCACACGCAAAGGAGTAGCTGGAGACTGTGATGCAGATTGATCATGGGGATCCGAGTAAAGAAGATGATGCCCATAGAATATAGAGCGGTCGGCTATGGTCATTGGATGGTGATTGAGCCTCGATGGAAATGCGTGGGTTCTGGAACACGTAATGGTAGCTCATTGGGTTATAAGAACTAATGTGTTGTTGGGCGACCAGATGAAGGAATATCTGTGAAGGAGGGATGTCCTACTAACATGAGTGGAGGAGCACCGGGAGGAGGGACATCCACAAGTTCTAGCTTTGAGATTTGAACATGTTGAGATACTGTGAGTACCTCTACTGAAGTAGAGCAGAAGGCTATAACTAGTGCACAACCTACCATCGTTCTCGCGTCAGGAGCTCGTCCTAAATCTAATTGCCCTTTCGGTGGCCACGTGGGGAGGATACATGTTACACCACAATTTTGAATCAAAAAAGAGATTTCAAGAAATGGTAGATCTATTAACTCTATCAATAACCGAGCCGGATCTAGTGTATTATAAGGGATTTGCCTTTTCTATTGATTCCTACGGATTGGATAAAAAACAACTCTTGAATGAGGTATTCAACTCCAGGGATGAATCGAAAAAGAAATCTTTATTGGTTCTACGTCCTATTTTTTATGAGGAGAATGATTCTTTTTATTGAAGGATAAAAAAATGGGTTAGGATCTCCTTCGGGAAGGTAAAGAAGAAGTGAATATGTAGAAATTAATGAGATATTATATGATATATGATAAAGTAGTCAAAAGCGTTAGGAAAGTAAAGCCCCCCCTTCTCTTGATTGAATTTGGCTTCTTTGCGCCTTGAATCAAACAAAAATCTTATTGATTTGTTTCATTCCATTTCATTTGAGCAACAGGGAGCTTGTGAGTCACCCGGGTTACAGATTTGTTGGTTGGTTGATTCTCGAAATCGCCTCTTGAGGGAAAAAAAAGTCCTGGGCTCCCAACAAAAAAATGAATAAGAAGTGACAAAGCTTTTACTCACGGAGGTTGTTCTCTTTTTCGTAGTTGCTTGTAGTAATCTTTCTTGAATTGAGATTGGCTTGGTGTTTAGTGTACCGCTTTGTGGGTACAAGATCAAAAAAATCCATCTATTTTAAAAGAAGAGAAAATCAAAGAAACGGAACCTAGAGAGAGAAGAAAAGCTTGGTTGTTCTTATTGGTATCTGGTTTCCGATTAGTTTCGCTGCTGCTTTCACTTTCACTTCCACTAAAACTACTCGCTATGACTCCCTTCACACTCATGCGTATTCATCCAATATGGCTAATTTTGTTAAAAAGAGCAGTTAATACCAAGAGGCTGTTACATATGTTGTTCAGGTCGAATGCCTGCACATTGGCGACTCATCCCCTAACTAAAACACTGCCTCTGACGGTGAGCCATGGTGAGGCAAAACAAAGTTTTCTGAAATGGACGCAAAAGCTTTCATTGAAGAAATTAAGAAGCACCCGTCTTTTGTACAGATTGTGTATAAATTTTCTATAACTATAGGATACCCTGAAAGCTGTTGAGCAGCATTTGGGGAATCTCCATTCTTTATGTAACGTTATGCGCGACCTTATAGTTTTTCAACACAATAGTGATACGTTCAAAGCTGTTGTCAATTTGATTTTTCAGTTGGGTGGGGGAGGGGGTGCTTTCTAAAAATCCGGTACGTAGTGATCATTAACTAAACAATCATCTGGTTATGCCATTTTGGGATTTGCTCCAACCGAAGCTATTGCATCGTTTGCCCCAATGATAGCATTTTTGATCTCATTCTCAACTAAATGCTTCTCGCTCAGATTCAAGGAGACATCTCAAATCTTCAACAAGAGTAAAGACAAGGCCATTGTTGTGAGGAAGAAGAATGGGGATGGAGGTATGGGTTTATACTCTTCAATTTCATGGACCCGGATAGCAAACCCTCCGGTAACCTTTTCTTAGCCATCATCTACCATATAGCCCCTTTAATCCTCCCTTCTTACAGCTGCCTCCTGATTTCCCATTTGTTCTTCCCCAGTTTCAACAAAAGATTGCCAAACCACTATCAAATGGACAGACCAGTTCACCTTTCCTCCCACCCCATCTACCATGTTCACCCTTCGCTGCAAATCTTCTTCCGTTCCCAACAATCTGTTCTCTGAGCTGTTCACTGGTGGAGCTACTGGCCTGCCACCCAATTGATTGCCCCAGGCTAGTGATTCTGGATCACTGTGTCGACAAGTTAGAGGTACGGATGACAGAGCTCAACTCCCCTCTCCCCTCCGACGCCGGATTGGGAGTTCCAAGTACTATTACGTTTATCATTGAGAGTGCTGCTGCAAATGGCGAGGATGCAGGATTAGTGCTTGACTCACGGAGCAGGTAATGGAAATTTTCTATGAATCTCTGGTGGATGTGGAGGTGGTTTCGGAGTCGCCTCAATTTATACCTGCTATGATTCACCAGAGAAGGGTGATTGATTGGTTGTTTACAACCCTTTATGCTAACCCAAATCCAAACTCGTGAGTGAGCTAGGGGAGTGTTTTGAAGGCCTCTCAACCTCAGTTTAGAGCCTTCCTTGGTTACTTGCCGGGGATTTAAATGAAGTTAAAGATAATAATAAGACGAGGGGAGGTGCTCCCACTAGTCAAAGGAGACGCACCTGTTTTAACCAGTTCATACATGATTGCCACATAATTGATATGGGATATAATGGGCCAACCTTTACATGGAGCAATTCAAGGAAAGGAAACGCTGCTATTAGGGAACACTTAGATCGAGTCCTCTGTAATCCATCGTGGCATGTGATGTTACCTGAAGCTTGAGTTTCAACAATTGCCGAGCCAGAAAGAAAACTCCAAGCTAACGTGCATCCATTTTCTTGGAGTTTTCTTGCAGCTAGTGCTTAGTCCCTGCTTGTTTGCTTCGTCGACCAATTCCTTGTGTCGGCTCCGATCCAACTAGTAATAGGAAAGATAGATAGAATTGGGCGAGGGCGGAGTTGGCTTGGGAACCAATTCAGACCATTGTCCTGTCCTTGTTCATTTGAATGGTATGGTTGGGAACTCCGCTAAGAGGCTGTTTCGATTAGAAGCAGCTCGGCTTATCAGGATTTTTTCCAGTTGCTGGAGACGGAGTGGAGGTTTGATGAGGGGGACCTGCAATGCACCATCGAATGTTTCGCTGAGGCAGAAAAATTGTGGAACTCTGGTGTTTTTGAAAGATATGGTGTCCAGAGGGCCCTGGGTATTAAACCCAATCCTTTCCTAGAGAATATTGAAGGAAAGCTCAGTGAGGAATTTAATCAGATCCTTCTACAGAAGATCTTCATGTTTTAGAAATCAAGGGTGAACTGGCTATCTTTTGGGGATCGTAACACCAGATTCTTTCACACCACTGCAGTAATTGCCAGTGGAGAGATAAAATTATGGCCATGAGGATGGATGATGGAACATGGTGCAATGATCAAACCCAATTGAAGAGAATGGAGGTAGAGTTTTATCAAAATCTGTTTGAGGAAGAGCTAAGTGTCGGAGCTGGAGCCGCTTCCCCCTCACTGACCAGAGTTCTGTAAGCTTAGGATTTCGATTGGCTCAATCACCCTATTAGTTACAGAGAAGTTAAGCATGCAGTTTTTTGCATGGGAACTTTCAAAGCCTTGGGACCTGAGGGCTTGCAGCCAATGTTCTACCAACGCCACTGGGAGATTGTGAGAGGATCAGTGGTGTTCATGATGGCCCAAGCTTTTGAATCGGGATGCTTGCCGGATGGAGTCGATAAGACTCTTCTCACTCTCATTGCAAAAACTCATAGTCTGACCAACATGACCCAACTATTCCTAGCCTCTGTAATGTAACCCTATAGATCATCTCTACAGTTCTGGTCATTTGGTTGAGACCTTTTCTCAGTAAACTTGTTAGCCCAAACCAGTCAAGTTTTATCCCCGGCCGACATACCTTTGATACTGTAATTGTTGTTCAAGAGATCCTTGACACTAAGAGACGTCTAATGCGCAAAAAGGCAGTTACGATAGCAAACATTGATTTAGAGAAAGCCTATGATTGTATCCAATGGAGTTACCTACAACGAGTTCTTGAGTGTTAAAAGAATGATTCTTTTCTATTTTATTTTATTTCCTTAATGGTATTCTTGTACTCATCTTTGAACTCTTTCTTCTTAGCTATTTTCTTATTTCCTATCTTTCTTCTTCAAACCCTAAATTAATATTCTACTATTCAACTTGGTATTAGAGCCTCCGATCTAACCTTAGAAGCATCGGAAAGCTTCAGTGCTTGTCGTGCAGTGAAAACGACGCGTTGACATCATATTCTGTACGATGATGTTAGCGCCTGTACGGATGACGACGAACGCCGCTCTTTTGGTTACGATTGCCTAGATCTACTGGTTCTTGTGGTGATTTTTCCTTTATTTTTTTGAAGAAGATTGGCTTGCCCCATGATTTTTCGAAGTTTTTGCAATTTTCGGAACCTTAGGCTTCGATCTGTTTTTTACGACTTCGATCTTGGTTCTTGGTGGTTGAGATTCAACCTATAAGTGCCGAATCTCTCTCTTCATGTCAGATCTATGCTTGTTTGGTGCTTATGGAAGGGTTTTAGTCGATTTTTGGATGTTTTGAAGCTCGGCGTCAACTATTCTCGACTTTGCAATCTGCGATCTTTTTTGTTTCTTGCTGTTCGTGGTTTCTGATGGTCGAAATCCACAATATAGTTGCCGAAACTCAAGATTCTTGCTAGATCTAGGCTCGTTTTGTGATTATGGAGGGTTTTGAGGTTTTTTTTTTTTGCAGTTTGAAGGTCGACGCCCCTTTGTTCTGCTTCCGTGTTGCATTTTTTTTCTTGTTCGGCTCTTGTTCTCTTGGAGATAAGGTCAAACTCCTCAGTTGGTTGCTTCGGTTCTCCTACTCTTGGCGTGTAGAACTGCTTGGTCGATTATTATTGTGCTTTTGGTTGATTTCTAGCTCTTCGTCTCTCACCAGTTGATTTTTGAGTTGATTACACTTGTTTCTTGAGTTGCTATGGCTGAGACAAAAATTAGTGATCTTAAAGATGACGATTTGCCGCGATGTCACTTTTAAACGCCTTAATGGTGTTAACTATTTAGCCTGGGCACATGCCTTTTTTAAAGGCAAACAAAGATTGAAGTACATCACTGATCCTTCTTCACCTTAAGGGGATCCTACTATTTCTAGTTAGGAAACAATTGATTCTATTGTTATGGGTTGGCTGTGGCATAGTTTGGAGCCTCATATTGTTACTACAGTAGAGTTCTGTGATACTTCTAATCAAATCTGGGACTCTCTTGTAGATTCCTTCTTGAACCAGAGGAATGTATCCCGCGTTTATGAGTTATATGAGCAGATTTTTGCGACCAAATAAGGTGAGAAACTTTTCTCTGAATATTATAGTAAATTCAAGAATCTTTGGGATCAGTTATTGCAATATCATCATTTCACTACTGATTTACAACAACAGAAGCGCCATTGGGAGGATTTCATGATTGCCTCCTTAGTTTCTGGTTTAGATTATGTTCTCTGTGGGTTTAAGGACCAAATTCTGACTAATGAGACTTTGCCTACTACATCTAATGCGTATTGTCGATTGTTACGTTTCTCATTGGGCCAATCTGCTAGTACACTTAGTCCTTTTGCTTCTCCGTCTGCATCTGAATCTTCTACCGTAGTTTCTATCAATGGTGGCCATGGTTCTTTTCGTGGTAATGGCCGCGATAATCGCGGTGGACGTAATTTTCGTGGCAGTTATCGAGGTGGTGGTTGCAGTAGCGGTTGTGGTGATAGGAAATGTTATCACTGTGGTGGTACTAATCATACTGAACCGTATTGTTGGGCTAAATATGGTAAACTTGATTATGTTAATCAAGTTACTGATCACATCTCAGTATCATCTCTCTCTGGCCTCTTTCCATCAGCTTTCTTCCACTTATGATTCTAATGGTGCTCTTACTATTCAGCTTAGCGAGGTTGTTTAGACATTGCGGTCTGTTTTATCTTCATCTTCCACGGTTACTTTAGCCAATTCAGGTAATGCTGCATATGCTGCTCTTACATCCCCTTCATAGACCCTTGATTTTGACGCTAGCTCTCACATGTCTGGTAATCCATTATTTTTTTCTCATTTAACTCCTATCAAGCATCATATTGTTTTAGTTGACAGTTCATCTCGACCTGTGTAGAGGACGGGTGTTCTATATCCATCTCTATCCTTCTCCTTGCCTTCTAGTCTTTATGTCCCTAATTTTTCCTTTAATTTACTCTCTGTTAGCTAGTTAACTACAGCTTTACATTGTTCCATAACATTTTCTTCCATTTCTTATGTTTTTTAGGACTTCCAAACCAAGAAGGTGATTGGTTTACGGCATGAGAAGGATGGCCTCTATTATCTTGATGTTGCTTCGCCTTCCACTACTTCATCTATTTTGAGTGCTACAGTCTCTTCCCTTCAGTGGCATTTACGTTTGGGCCACCTATCTCTGATTAAGCTTAAGTTGGCTATTTCCAGTTTGAGTCATGTGTCTGGTTTTAATTGTGAAGCTTGTCAGTTAGGAAAGTATCACCGTAATTCCTTTCTTATTAGCAGTCGTAGTCGTTAATTAGTCTTTTGATATAGTGCACACGGATATTTGGGGTCCTTCTCGAACTCCCAACAATAATGGATATTCTTTTTTTGTTATTTTTGTTGATGACTATTCTCGCATGATTTTGTTGTTTCTGTTGAAAAATCGACCGGAATTACCCTTTATTCTCTCGTTTTTACAATGAAATTTATACCCAATTTGGTAAATATCTTAAGGTTATTCGATTTGATAATACTCTTGAATATCTACAATCTAGTGTTGCTTCTTTTTGTGTTGATTGTGGTATTATTCATCAAACTACTTATGCTTACGTGTCTCAACAAAACGGTGTTGTTGAACGCAAACATCTTTGCTTATCAGATATTACTCGTACCTTATTGTTTTACACTACGGTACCAAAGCAGTTTTGGGGCGATACTGTTCTCACTGCTTGTTTTCTTATTAATTGCATGCCTTCTATTGCTCTCAATAGCCAGTCTCCCTTTCCCTGTTATATCCGATCCCTCGCCCTTTCCTCTCACTTCTCGGGTTTTTGGTTGTACTGCATTTGTATATGTTCTCGATCCCGGTCATGATAAATTGTCCCCTTGGGCTCGAAAGTGTGTTTTTCTTGGTTACTCTTGTACTCAGAAAAGTTATTGTTGTTATCATCCCGAGACCTGCCGATATTTTGTTAGTGTTGATGTCACCTTCTTTGAATTAACACCCTTTTTTACTTCCTCCAGTCTCCCATTGTCATCTGTTCTCATCATATGTTGTCATGAGGGGGAGTCTATTTCTTCTCCTACTCTACCTTTACTTGTTTCTATGCCCTCTCCTTCCTCTTTACCTACTTCTCATTTGCAGGTATATTAGTGATCCAGTGCTCGACAGATTGTCCTTTATGACCAGAATTCGTCATTTTCTTTGGCTGAGGGTCCTGCGTCCTCACCTCCTCCATTCACCTCTTCTGACTTGCCTATTGCCTTGCGTCGTGGTAAGCATGCTTGTACTCAACACACTATTGCTAATTTTTATCATCTCTCTCTTTGTCTTTATTCCTTTTCTTTTACCTTATCGTCTATTTCTGTTCCTTCATCCTATAAACAAGCCATGTCAATGTCTGGATGGAAAAATGCTATGAATGAGGAAATTAGTGCTCTTCATTAGAATCAAACTTGGGAACTTACTTCTCTTTCACCAGGGAAGCAAGCCGTGGGTTGTCGCTAGGTATACATCGTGAAATACCTTTCTGATGGGTCTGTTGAGCGCTTTAAGGCTTAATTACTTGCTAAGGGGTACACTCAAATCTATGGTGTTGATTAGTTAGAAACTTATTCTCCCGTGGCACGTCTTAACTCCGTTCGCATCCTTCTCTCTGTTGCGGTTAGTCGTTCTTGGCCTTTATATCAGCTTGACATTAAAAATGTCTTTCTTCATGGCGACTTTCAAGAAGGGGCATAAATGGACCAACCACCTTGCTATAGTGTTGTAAGTAGTGCTCATCTTGTGTGTCGTTTGTGTAAGGCACTTTATGGTTTAAAACAATCCCCTTGTGTCTGGTTTGATTGGTTCAGTTCAGTTGTACTTACCTATGGCTTTCAACGTTCTATATCTGATCATTCTGTATTTATTCGTCACTCTTCTGGAGGCGCTATTGTGTTGATTGTATATATTGATGATATTCTTCTTTCGGGTGATGCTGCTGTTGGCATTCTTGATATGAAAAAAACTACCTAGCCACACAATTTCATACTAAGGACTTGGGTGCTCTTCGCTATTTTCTTAGGATTGAGGTTACTCGTTCTTCTAAGGGTATTTCTTTTTCTCAACGAAAATGTGCTTGACCTTCTTTCTGAAATTGGCCTTCTTAGTGCTCGACCAGTTGATACTCCTATGGACTCTACTATCAAATTTGATGCTGAATAGTGCAATATTTTTTTATGATCCTGGTCGATATCAGCACCTTGTTGGCAACTTAATTTATCTGACTGTTACTCACCCGAACATTACTTCTGCAGTTGGTGTTATGAGCCAGTTTATCCATGCTCATTGGCAACCACATTTTGATGCTGTTTGTCGTATCTTATGCTATTTAAAGAGTGCCGTAGGCCGTGGCTTACTTTATCAACTATCTGATTCTTTGACTGTCACCGGGTTTAGTGATGTTGATTGAGCCGGTAGCCATTCTGATAGGCGATCTACGTCTAGCTATTGTACCCTAGTTGGTGGCAATTTGGTTACTTGGCGCAGTAAGAAATAAAGTGTGGTGGTCGTTCCAGTGTTGAGGCCGAATATCAGGTAATGGCTCACACTGCTTATGAAATGTTATGGGTTCGTTCTTTTCTTCGAGATTTTGGTGTTTCTACTCTACTTCTGATGCGAATGTTTTGTGACATTCAAGCCGCTATTTTTATTGCTAATAATCCAGTGTTCCATGAGCGCATTAAGTATATTGAAGTCGATTGTCATTTCATTCGGAATTTGTTATTGCATAAACAGATTGCCACTCTTTATATCCGGTCGAAAAACCAATTGGGCATATTCTTACGAAACCGCTGCCGCGTTCTACTTTTCATTGCTTTCTTATCAAGCAGGATATCTTTGATATTTATGCTCCAGTTTGAGGAGGAGTGTTAAGAGTGATTCTTTTCTATTTTTACTTTATTTTCTTAATGGTATTCTTGTACTTATTTTTGACCTAATAATATATAATGATGTGTGGGTGAAGGAGGCTAATTACCTCTCTGAACTCTTTCTTCTCTTCTATTTTCTTCTTTGCTATCTTTTCTTCTTCCTTCTTCAAATCCTAAATCAATACTCTACTAATTCATTTTTGAGAAGATGGGCTTCCCTCCAAAATGGATTCAAATAGTCATGACTTGTGTTTCCTCGGCTCAACTAGTAGTGCCATGGAATGGAAATGTACGGAGTATTTAAGCCATGAGAGAGTCTTCCGCCATAGAGATCCTTTATCACCATATTTGTTTATTTTCTATATAGAGAAGTTGGGCTGAAGCATTGAGGAAGAGGTCCAGGAGAGTTGATGGAAAGGGTTTAAGCTCACAAAGACATGTCCTATCTTACTCATCTATTTTCTGCGGATGATCTCTTATTGTTTGGGGAAGGTACTGGAGCTCAAGCACACATTATGCAAAAGGTCATGATTGATTTCTCTGAAGTCTCAGGACAAAGGATTAGGCTCCAAAAATCCAAGCTGTTCATGGCTCCTACGATGGCTCTCTTCCAAGGCCGTGAAATTAGTAGGTGATGTATTATACCTCTCACAGATGATATTGGAAAGTACCTAGGAATGCCTTTCATGAGTAAGAGAGTATCCAAGGAGACTTATAAGCATGTGCTTGATAAACTTCAGAGTAAACTAGCTGGATGGAAAGCAAATCAGTTATCCTTGGGATGGAGGACAACACTGGTTCAATCATTGGTATCTTCATTCCCTTTGTACTCAATGCAAACCAGTAAAATCACTACACAGATATGTGATGAAATTGAAAAATGTAACAGGATGTTTCTGTGGGTTGGGAACGATCAGTGGAAAAAAATCCACCTTGTAGCTTGGTCAATTATGTGTCAACCTAAAAAGGAGGGGGACTGGGCATTCACAAATTATCTCACATGAACCAGGTGGTGGTGGAAAAAATGGGTTGGAGGATGCTTCAGGAATATGGGCTATATGCCTGAGATCTAAATATGTTCCCGATGGAGAAAGGGATTGGTTGGTCGGTAGGTAATGATGGAATAATCAGGTTCTGATCTGATTTATGGATTCTGGATACTCCGCTAAGCTCAGTGGCTTGGCAGATCACGATGGGGGAGCTAGCTCTTCCAGTGCCAGTATTATTGGAAAAATCGTAGTGTGTGGAATTGGAATTTGTTTTTATAACACATACATTATTAGAATTGGAATTTGTTAAGTTGTGAATCTTTTGTTGGTTGTGTAATATGGTCATATTTGAACACAGGGAGGAAGGTGAAATTTGTCCCTTGATATGGAATTGTGTCACTGGTGGTGGGAAAGATGACTAAGACAATGGCAGTGTTGGGAATTGGGAGAAGGAAGATCCTTTTGATTATGTCACGAGCTAATCCCTATGACTAGCAAATGCTACTAACGACCTACTTGTATAAAAGGGCAAGTGATTTGTTTAACTAGTGCTTATTGTTGATTTATTCAAATTACATGGGAAGCATAAATGATTGCTTATAATTGGTAATATGGTGTAGTCATTGATTAGGGCACATGGCTGAATCACTAGCCATTCCCATATGCAAAGGAAATGTACAATTGTCACAAGTCTTGGCCAAAGATATGCACATGCCTTAAATTGGGTCTCCATTCATGCACACAATCTTGTGTCTAGCATAAAGGCTCCTCCCAAGCTAAAGACCGTACAAGAACTTGGATTCCACAATACTCTTTCTGACCTAAAGATGAAAAACGGTTAGGAGGCATGAGCTAACAAGCTTAGTGATCAAATTAATCCTTGGAACAGTTTTATTACCATGCCTAATCTTTAATAATTCCAAGTAGTTATGTTTTACGAGAAACTTTAATAGGTACCGAGTATCAGAATAGATAACGAGATTCCATAATGTGTTTATGAAACAACTTATAGCAAGAGTATACCATGTAATTACTTATATATAAAAAAAAGCATACCGTGTAATAACTACAAACATGCATAGCCCTTGGCTAGAACACACACAGATAGGACGTATTGACTCGCCTCTACACACAAATAATACCACTTAAAACTGAAAAGCTCTTTGTGCAGATGTGGAGAGTCGTTTTGTGAGAATAGACGCACAAAAATAAACTCATCTATTCTTTTGCACGGTTTGGAACTTTTTGTGGGTAATTCGATACCATACAGGTTCACGAATTATATTCTCCGTAAAGTTATCAAATCATTTTCTCAACAAATGAAGCTATGGGTTTTCTATAGCACTTAAATCATTTGAATTTTTAAAACTTAATACATAATATCTTGGAACATAATGCAAAATTAATATAAGGCTCCAAGTACTTAATACAGAATATCTTGACAAAATTGTGCATTTCAATTCATATATACATAATACTTTTGAGTAAAAGAGTAGAAAAACTAACTCCAAGTACTCAAGAATGGGGTGATTCACCTCAAGCTCTCCAATCATGTAAAATTAAGGTCCATACGGGGCTTAAGGACACCACTTTATTTTCAGAAGATTAATCCAAAGAATATTTACATAGTTTCTAACTATGGTTTATGCAATTATCATTTTTCCAAAGAGATTGAACTTTCCAACAATTAATATGAACCTAAAATTCATGTATACAAGAATTAAATTCTGGACTGTTACATGAAAACTAATCACTGCTCCTGCCACGAAACCATTTTCTTCTCTGGCCAGAGCAAAATAGAAATGTATGGAATCCCACAGCCTCATGTACAAAAATCATGGGGAAAGTTGTCAATACCAGCCATCATCTAAAATCATTTTCACCCATGTAGCAAAATCTCTGTTTGTTCCAATATCTTTATAAAAAAAATAATGTTTATGATCTTTAATAAGATGTAACTTGTTGGAAAAGAAATTTGCTAAATTTCACCCTTGTGAAAACCTGTAATTGTCATTCTTTGCATGAGTTTGGGGCTGTTTGGCATGAAATGTTGGTGAGTTTGGGGAATACTCACTTATTTCCAATTTTCCATCAAAGACCATTCAGTTTCCCAAAAAATCAACCCCTCTTTCTTTGGTCCCTAAGTTCAATAATAAGACTGATACAGGATATATTAAATAAAATGATGCAATATTGGAAATTTAGTCATAATCTTAACTATCATTCACAGATACACGCGTATGAAACCGACAGCTAGATTGGTTAACGCCAAGACCACATTTAACATTTGTGGATACAAATTTCTGCACTATAATAAACATATGTATGCTGTATGCATATTGTTGACAAAGTACGGACGGGTGAACGGTTTGGGAGAATAAAGACACTTGACTAGGTTCAAGTCACTGGAGGTGGAAGGAGGTGAGAGTTAGCAAGCTTAAGGCAAGACGGGGATGGCAGTAATGACCAGAAGGCTATATCATTAATTGAACTTGTCAATTGTTCCTTGTGATAATAAATGAGGAGTGACCTTTATATAAGCCAAATCGGGGAAGGGAGACAGCTTGCATGTATCACGTGGCTCGTCTCTTTTGGTTCGACTTCTTCGAGGTTTGACCTCTCAGTCACCTGGCGGCCTGTTATCTGTATCAGGGGTGGTTGCGATATGTCAACATCTCAAGGTGGTCAAAGTGCCAGAGTAATAGAAAGGTCAAGCCGGAATGATCAAACCAAGCAAGAATGGTCAAGCCCCTCTCTGTCCTGAGGTGGTCAAGGTGAAGCCAACTTTATGGTTCGGCCAAGCAACCTTGATGACCCTAACTCTAGCCTCCAATTCACTTATTCTCCTGGTGGTCCGGAGGTGATCCGGGTTCTGCTCCCAACCTCGTATTTAAGGAGTTTGTAACTTTGGCTCATCGGAGGTTGTACCTTTAGCGCATTAGTCGAGGTTGTACCTTTGGCACATTGGAGGTTGTACACTTGGCGCTTAGTGGAGTGAAGTAGGTGGTACGTTACCGTTCTAATAAGGGTTACCCTTGTGACGCATTGACTTCTAGGCATGTCGGGACATACATAAGTATAAATAAGGGATATTTTAGCTATTCATTCATAGATAAGTAAAGTACTTAATTTGCATAAATAGAACTTAATGTTTGGCAAAACATCAGAATAAGTATAAGTGTTACAGTCATCTTGTTAGCTTTATGGTTATGTTAGCTTAATTATTATTATTAGTGTCATCCGGTGTGGTTGGCCAAACCGTATCTTATTGTGTATTCTCGCTAGTATATAAATAAACTGTTGTGTGCCCTATTAGGGTTAACGCCTTCATTCAACTTAATACTATCGTATTAACATGGTATCAGAGCTACCGCCGTCGATAGCTCCACCTTGAAATCCTAACCCTAGCCGCTAACCATCCAAGCTGCCACCTCCAGCGTCGAAACTCACCGAAACCCATCGCCACACCTCCACCAGCCACTGCCGCACCTCCATAACCCTAGCTGCACATCCGACAGCCTCTTTCAGCCACCGCCGCACCTCCACCAGCCACCGCCACGCCTCCAAAACCCTAGCCGCACCTCCAATAGCCTCTTTTAGCCATCGACAGCCCTCGCCGACTCCCTTTCAGTCACTGACAGCCCCTTTTTCATTCCCTTTTCAGCCACCAACAGCCGCCGACTTTCTCTCTCCCCCTCTGTGTGTGCCTTCATTCTGGGAAGAGGTTTTGTACTCTCTGATTCTTGGTGATGCAGTGTGAGTTGGTTGCTATTTTCTGCAGTTATTCAATGTTCTGGTTCTTTGGCGTTGAGAGGACTGAGGAGTTGTGGTGATTTTGTTTTTTGAACAAGGATGTCATCGGGAGGAGATGGGTCTTCTACTCGGACTTCTGGGACGAATGAGTCTTTGATGGATACCGGGCGACCAGCTAGAACTAAGGTGCTTTTTTCTTCTACTCGGCTTGTCGATGAGAAGTTTAATGGAGCTTCAGCTTATCATTTGTGGAGGAAGAATGTGTTGAAATCCCTATAAGGTATGGAATTGGATTCCTACTTATTTGATGATGCTTCAGATGCTAGTTCATCTACCTATCGTACCTGGGTGCGGGATGATGCTCGCCTTTTCAGTCAGATCATGAATTCAATGGACCGTAGTGTCAAGATCTTGGTCGCAAGCGCTGATACGGTGAAAGAAATCTGGGCGACTCTAGAAGATATTTATTCCTCCACGAATAACTTATCGCGTCTATATGATGTGATGCGAGGCTTTTTTTGCTCGCAACAGGCTGGTCGTCCCCTTCAGGAGCACTTTATGCGATTTAAGGTTCTCGCTGACGAGTTTGATAGGCTCCTTCCATTCACCAATTCACTCAGTCAGTTTCAGGAGTAGCGGATGCAAATTCTAGTAGTGTGCTTCCTGGCCAGTTTAGATTTTGAGTATGACATGACCCGTTCACAGATTCTTGTTGGGAGTAAAATTCCCATCTTGTCTGAGACTTTCCGTCGGGTGAGTCGCTCGATGTCGTGACGACACGGCCTTCGCCCGATGCTAGTGATCAATCAGCCTTTGTTGCGTATCGAGGTAGCAGTGGAACCCGTGGTCGTGGTCGTGGCCGTGGCCGTGGTCGTGGTAGGGGTCGTGATGGAGGTCGGACTGGTGGAGATGGAGGGCGCGAAGGGGGTGCTCGTGAGACTCGTTATTGTCATTACTGTGGTATTCAGGGACATATTCGTACTGCGTGTTATAAGTTACATGGAAGACCGTCTCCAGTGGCCAATGCTTATGTTGATTATACCCAGGAAGACTCGTCTTCCTCTTCTCAGAAGCAGCTAGTTGAGATGACACCAGCAGAATATGGGTAATATGTTCAATCTCAGATTGCTAGTCCTCCCGATCCTGTCGCCGCTACCTTTGCAGGTAATCCTAGTTCCTGCTTGGCAACTGCTCCATTTGCTTGGGTGATTGATTCAGGTGCCTCCTATCATATGGCTGGTTCCGCAGGTATATTGTCTAATTATCAGGTGACTCCTAGATATCGTGGTTTCTTGTGGCCAATGGATCTTTCTTACCGGTTCAGGGGCGTGGAGTTGCTACTTCTACGCCGTCCTTAACCCTACCTAATGTCTTATATACTCCTGGGAATCCATTTAACTTATTATTAGTCAGTCAGCTTACTAATGATCTCAACTATTATGTGACTTTATCCTGATGGCTGTGTTTTTCAGGATCTTACAACGAGGAAGATTATCAGTAGAGGACGAATTTCTGGTGGGCTATACTTGGTGGAGGAGGTGGCTGCTAAGGCCTGCTCAGTAGTCTCTTCTCCCAGTGTTGAGGCTCATTGTCGTTTGGGGCACCCATCTATATCTAGTCTGCATAGTCTTTGTCCTAGTTTTCGTTCTATTTCTCATATTGAATATGAGTTGTGTCGGTTAGCAAAGCACATGCGTGTGCTTTTATCGCCTTAGGTCAATAAACGAGCTTCGGCTCATTTTTCTTTGATTCATTCAGACGTTTCGGGGCCGTGTCCAATTGAGTCTGTTTTCGGATTTAGTTATTATGTTATATTTGTGTATGATTATTCTCGTGTGCCCATTTTATATCTTATGCAGTATAAATCTGAAGTTGCTTCTATTTTTTCCTCATTCTGTGTGGAAGTGCAAACCCAGTTTCAAGTACAGATTAAATGTTTGCGCAGTGACAATGGTGGTGAGTATCTCTCTACCCAGGTGAAGAGTTTTATGTCTGCTCATGGTATTATTTATCAAACTTTTTGCCCAGCTACCCCACAGCAGAATGATGTTGCTGAGCGCAAGAACCGCCATATTATGGAGACTGCTCGTGCTCTTTTGTTTCAGATGCAAGTGCCTAAGAAGTTCTGAGGGCATGCTGTGTTAACTGCTCGTTACTTTGATCAACCGCTTCCCCTCTCAGGTCCTTGGTGCAAAAATTCCGATGGAGGTAATCTCTCCAGCGAAGAGCCCTTTCTCCCTACCCTTGAGAATTTTTGGGTGCCTTTGTTATGTCCGTGCCACCCATTCCCAACGGATGAAATTGGATGCTCGTGCTGTCAAGTGCATCTTCCTTGGTTATTCTAAGACTCAGAAGGGGTACCGTTGTTTTTGTCCTTCACTAAACAAGTTCCTTGTCTCCCGGGATGTCGTATTTGTGGAGTCTACTCCTTTTTTTTTTGTGTCAGCTTCGGTTGTGTTGGGGGTTGAGAGGTTTGATCCTGAAAATCTTGAGTTCTTAGTGTCTTGCTTGCCTTTGTCTTCTCCTGCAGGTATTCCTACTACTGAGGGGTCCTTTCCACCTTCCCCATCATCTGCATCAGCTTCATTGGAACTCTCCCCTGCTGAGCCAGTCTCCTCGTATGAGGATCATCTCCCCACGGTTAGTACTTCTTCTTGTGACAGTGATGCTTCTATTGCTACTCGGAAATCTTATTGGACTTGCAGGGATCACTCACTATATACTACCTCCTACAAGGGATTTTCAGCCTCCTTATAGGCTTATATAGCCACTCTGGATTAGGTCGTTATTCCTCTTACTGTTCCTGGGGCATTAACTGACCCTAGATGGCGGGGTGCTATGATGGAGGAGATGCAGGTTCTTGAGTCCACCTCTACCTGGTCTCTTGTTTCTCTTTCGGACGGTAAGTAGGCTATTGGATGCAAATGAGTCTTTACGGTTAAAGTTTACCCTGATAGTTCTCTTGCCCGCTTGAAGGCCCGTCTTGTTGCAAAAGGGTATGCTCAGACATATGGGGTTGACTATTTTGAGACCTTCTCCCCGGTCGCCAAGATGGCATCTGTTTGCCTTTTTATGTCTTTGGCTGCTACTCGCCATTGGCCTTTGTATCAATTTGATGTGAAGAATGCATTTCTTCATGGCGATTTGCAGGAGGAAGTCTGTATGGAGCAACCTCCAGATTTTGTTGCTTAGGGGGGTCCTAGCTGGTTTGTCGCCCACACCGATCCCTTTATGGCTTGAAGCAGTCTCCACGAGTGTGGCTTGGTCGATTTAGTATGGTTATGCATCAATTTGGTCTTTTACAGTTCGGGAAGGAACACACTGTGTTCTATAGGCGCTTCGCTGCTAGATGTATTCTATTGATGGTTTACGTTGATGATATTTTTATCACAGATGATGATGCCGTGGGTATTTCTGAGCTGAAGCAATTTTTGAAATCTCAGTTTTAAACTAAAAACTTGGGAGAATTGAAATCTTCCTCGGGGTACAGGTGGTATGAGGCAAGAAGGGTATCTTTATTTCCCAGAGGAAGTATGTACTGGATATTCTAGCTGATGCGGGGCTTCTGCAAGCAAAGGGGGTTGAGTCACCTATAGACCCGAGTGTCAAACTTCTCCCTGATGAGGGTGATGTTTTTCCTCATCTTGACCGATATAGGAGAATGGATGGAAAGTTGACAACAATGACAAGACCGGACATAGCCTTTCCTGTGAGTGTGGTGAGCCAGTTCATGGCTGTGCCTCGGGTTTCACATTGGAACGTCGTTGTTCGAATTCTACGATATCTCCACAATAATCTTGGTAAGGGGATAAATTTCAGTGATCATGGTTATTATATGATGGAGGGGCATTCTGATGCTGACTGGGCGGGATGTCCCATTGATCGGAGGTCAACTTTCGGATTCTCTATATTTATTGGTGGCAATCTTATCTCTTAGAAGAGGAAGAAGTAGGACGTGGTCTCGAGGTCGAGTGCAGAAGCTGAATATTGGGCCATGGTCATGGCGACATCTGAGATTTTATGGCTCCGTCAGTTGCTTAGTGAGTTGGGTGATTCTTGCCATGGTCCAATAAAGCTGTGGTGTGACAATAAATCTGCGGTGTATATTGCCACAAATCCAGTGTTTCACGAGTGCACGAAACATATCGAGGTGGACTGTCATTTCATTTGGTGTGAGTATCAGAACGGTGTGATCGTATTCGGATAAGTTCGTACTGGAGAGCAATTGACGGATATTTTTACTAAGTTTGTTCCGAGTCCTCGGGTTCGATACATATGTGACAAGCTGGGCATGTTAGATATATATTGCTCCAGTTTGAGGGGGAGTGTTAGCTTTATGGTTATGTTAGTTTTATTATTATTATTGTCATCCGGTGTGGTTGGGCACACTGTATCTTATTGTATGTTCTCGTTAGTATATAAATAAACTGTTGCGTGCCCCATTA